>PVHT021183618.1:3129711-3176494 GCA_004024745.2 Catagonus wagneri | reverse complement strand
TTGTCATTTTATGGCTGCGGGTTTATGGCCGCACCCGCGGCATGTGGAGGTTCCCAGGCTAGGGGTCTAATCAGAGCTGTGGCCACCGGCCTTCGCCGCAGCCACAGCAACGCAGGATCCGAGCCGCGTCTGCAACCTACACCACAGCTCACGGCAACGCCGGATCGTTAACCCACTGAGCAAGGGCAGGGATCGAACCTGCAACCTCATGGTTCCTAGTCGGATTCGTTAACCACTGCGCCACGACGGGAACTCCACCAATGTTTTAAAATCTTGAAGCTGTTCCATTTTAAATAAAAACTATATTATTTATAAAATGACCTGTATTAAATCAAATTTATAATTTGATTCCATTTTAATGTTCTATGAAAGTATTTTATTGCAGATTTTTTAAAAAGTGATTTCTGAAATAACGAACAAGACTACATTATATAATTATACCTATTATAGCAGACCTTCAGTATTAAGTAATAAAGTTTACTCCATTTATAGTAAATTAGCAGAAAACTATAAGAAAAAATTAACTGGGTAGCAAATTTATGTGTTTTTATAAGATAATATGTCTCACAATTCCTCTAAAAACAACTCTTGATCTATGACTGGAAACTCAGAGAGGAAAAAACCCTCAAACTCTGAAACCAATATACTGATGTAGATTTATGTGGAACAAAAGTCAAATTTCCTTCAAACTAGACCTAATCACTCTGGAAAGAAAAAAGATATATCAAAAGAGTATTCATAAAATATTTTATCCATTACTTTTTCCCATAGGATTTTTCAGAATGTTTAATGCATTTATATGTTGCTTTGAAGATTTAAAAAAAAGTTTCTAAGAGTTTTCCCAGTTTTACACTGTGTAAGACAATGCAAATTTCTACTTAATGAACGTTTCCTTGAGATGGCCATTACTGAACACTTGAGTGCTTGGTTTATTTAAACCAAATACCCCTGCAAACCTGCTTTAGTTCAAAGTACCATTGTGACAAATGGTGAAAAATAAATTAACAGTTTTTCAATCAGTGAAAAACAAGTTCTTACTGAGAAATCTATATCTCTTTATGATGGTTAAAAAGGTCAAGAGAAGGATTTCATTGTCAAAGTCCAAAGAAATATGTTAGCCATTAATAAGAACAAATCTTTCTGTCACACACTAGTTATGTTGCCTTAGACATGTTATTAAAATACCGTGATCAATCTGGTCCCTTATTATTGCTCCTAGACAAAATAAGGACTGAAAAATGTAGTAAAAGTGGCAACTGATATCATTTGTAAAAGGCTTTGGTGACACCATTTATTCTGTGCAGCCCACCAAACTCATGTAATAATCAATGTGAAATTTCAAACCCAGCTCCAAGGACTGAAATTTTAGCACACAATTTAATATAAAAAATATTGTATTATCTGTGATCATGTATGAGAGTATCTCATGATACATATTTTTAAATTCTTGATGAAGAGAGAAGGAAAGTATCTGATTAATTACTCTGTAATTACTTAGAATATTTCAAATGAAGGTCATAGCAAATAATCACTTTAAACATTGTTTTAAGAATTTTTTAATTATATAATTTTTATCGGTAAAAATTTTAAAGTTTTACAATGCCAGATGTTAGAGTGACTGTGAATTAAAGTATTCTCTTTAAGAAACAATTTGGCATGATCTTGTAAAGCTAAACATTCACATAGCCTATAAACTAGCAAGTCAGTTTTAAAAATACAGCAGGGGAAATTCTAACACATCTGTAAATGAGATATGAATAAAAATGTTCATAATAGCAGTGTTTCTAATATAAAAAGGGAAATGCCTCTCCAAAGGTAACTGGTAGGATTTCACAATGGTATTTTGAATTAAGTAGGCAAATATCAGAAGTTTGCATAAGTCATACCTTCTTTACAAACATCAAAAAAATAAGCAATATCATATTTAAAGAAATGTATATGTGGTAAAAGTGTTTTTAAAGCAATATGAAAAACCCACTGTTTTTCAAGCAATATTAAAATCGATTATCCCTCCTAAATGTCTAGGATGTAGGGACAAGAAGCAAGTAGATGGTTATTAGTACAGGGGAGGAACAAATAGATCGATAAGTATAAGACGTTATAAGATTCTAAACATGCACAAACAATAAAAAATTTTTTAAAAGAGCAAGTAAAATTTGGTCATCACTGTATTATTCCAAGTTTGATGTTCTGAAAAAAAAAAAAGCAAAACTCTGAAGACAGGAAAAAAATCTGTAATTGCCAGTGGGGAGGGAGGAAGGATGAGAGAGGAATAGGCAAGAGCACAGAGGGTTTTAGAGCAGTGAAATCATGCTGTATGGTTCTAAAACAGTGAGTACATACATAGCACAGCAGCAAGAGTGAACCCTAATGTAAGCTATGGATTTTGCTTGATAATGGTGTCTCAAAGCAGATTCATCGGTTGTAACAAATGTACCACTGGTGAGGAATATTGATAGGGAGGGAGGCTGTGCGTGTGTCAGGATGGGGAATTTCTGAAATTTCCTCTCAATTTTACTGTGAACCTAAAACTGCTTTAAAAAAGAGTCTATTTAAAAGGAAAAAAAAAATGAGTCATTCTATACCAAAATATGTGGTACTACATATTGCACCTACTCTTAAGATTAATCCCATTTTGAGTAACTAACCTCCGTTTTTAAAGCCAGCAGAGTAATTTCCTAAACTATAAATTGGAAAATAAAATCAAATATCTGAAAAATGCAGGAAAAATTAAATTATTTTTGATTAAAGAAAAAAAACACTTGGCCAACTAGGAATATATGAGAACACTTTTTATATTTTAATTGATGTGGTAGATACAGTTTAACTCAAACTTAGTTTTTAAATATTTATATCCTCCCCTTCAAACTCATGAATGAGACATTTTTTGTCACTATCATTGTGTCTATTCAGCATTATATGTCCAATTGAGTAATTTAAGGTGAGCAAAATAATTCAAATATATAAAGGTAGGAAAGATAAGAATTTATATTTACATAAAACTATCAAATCCTCTCAATATTATTAATATTTTCCCTGAAACTGAATCAAAGAACTATGGAAACATGTATGAATGAAATGCTAAAGGAATAAAATAAATCCCTGCCCAATATTGTGGACATATATCAACTCCACTTTGATTTAAACTTGAAAAGTGAACCTTTAAAATATTTGGAAAAATGTAAGTATAGACAAAGGAAGAAATCTTAAAGAAGATGCAAATGGGACACATATAAAAAGAAAAATATAAATAAATTTAACAGCCTTATAATAATAACTCTTCTGCATAAAAATATCATTAAATATCAAAATAAAAGCTAAAGGCTTAGCAAACATATTTATAATGAATGATAACAATATTAATCTCCAAAATATATAAAATAATCACTAAGATCAATAAAGACAAATGGCCCAAAAGAAAGAGAACGAGCAATGAAGTTCATGTTTTAAAAAAAAGTAGTATAAATGTAGTAGGAAAGTAAATGAAAATCTAACCACAGTTAGATACTATTTTAGATCTAGCAAATTAAAAAAAATAAAAGCTGACAATTCCTGCCAATAATGGCGAATAACTGAACCTGCTTGCCTCAAATCTAGAGAGTATACCAGTCTTGAGAGCAATATTGCAAGATCCAGTAATTTTTAACAGTAAGCGTAAAGAAATTCTTGGAAGATAGCAATATGATATACTTTTTTAACCTCTCTGATTCCCTTTGTAGAATAGTATATAAAGGAAAACATAATCCCTCCTTCCTCCCAAATTACGGACACCATCAAAAATAAGAACTAACTGAAAATGTATCCCCTGAACCCCAAAATACAATGTGTGGAGAGAAATCACCTACAGCTCTAAGGCCTACATTATATCAACAGGGAGGAGAAAAGTTCATCTGCCAGCTGAGAACATAAAGTCAAAGGTACTCAGTAAATGGTTCCGAAGGCCAGTTATTGGAGAATAGCAGCTGAGGCTGAAGAGCTTTGCACATCCACAAATAACTGAAAGGGTTCTGAAGCAAGACTCGAAGGAACCCACATTTGTTATCTACTTCTGCATAACAAATTGCTGTGATCTTAGTAGCTTAAAATAACATACATTTATTGTTTCACAGTTTCTGAGTGTCAGGAGTCTGGGGGACATGGCTAAGGTGGATCCTCTTCTTGAGGGTCTCAGATGATTGCTATCAAGATGCTGGTCAGTCTGTATCATCTGAAGCCTCTACTGGGGATTACTAAAGTTCTTGGCAGAATCTGTTTCTTTGCTGGTTTAACACCAAGTACCCTAGCCTCTTACTAGCTGTCTCCTGAAAAGTACTCTAACTTTCTTGAAAAGTGGATCTCTAGGAATGGCCTTTTACTTCTTCAAAGCCATTTAGGGAGGAGCCTCTAAAAGCCTATAGCAGGAGCTCTATCTGCTAGTAGGATGGAGTTCCAAATAATGTAATATAATCACAAGAAATGGCATCTCATTTCTTCTGTAGACTATTGATTGGAAAAAAAAAAACTCAGTTCCTGCCCATACTCACAGAGAAAAGATTATACAAAGTTAGGATATTATGAGTTAGGAATTATGGCAGGCCACATGCTCTATGACAGGGCTAAAGCAAAGTAGCCACTGAAGCCATCTTCAAGATCAAAGCCCCATAATGAAAAAAATTAGGAAATGTTGTTTTCAAATTTGGGACAAATGAAGAAAATACAAATGAAAGAAAGAAAAAAATGCTAGGAGTATTGGGGAAAAAAAGTATATGATCTCAGAGAATATAAAGCCATATCTTTTTTAACCTTTATAGACAGAAAAAATATTTTCAACCATTTTTCTTTTCTAACAATTGAGACAAATTAATTTTTATAAAAAGAATCAGCAAAGTATCACAGTCAAATTTTATTTGATGTCTTTATAAGACAAAACACCATAAGAAATAGAATAATATCCTTACAGAAAATTGTTGAAATTACTGAAAAATTAATGAATAAAACAGATGAAAATTATAAATATTTCAAAATTACATAAAAGCAATTAGAAAATGGCAAAATATATGAAAGAAAAACATTGCATTATAATTAGATAGATAGAAAATACTGCAATAAAACTCAGCAAAGAGTAAGATATGAAGCAGGAAAAAAATTAGAGTGGAAACAAAGCTAGAAGGAAAATTAATAAACACAATAAATGCACTTTAAAAAGCAAAATGTGAAAAGTAGTACATTTTTATAATTAAATTGAAGAGATTCAAAAACTTTGAGAAAGAAATTAGTTCAGAAAAGGTATATATCATAATGAAAGGGGAGAAATCCAAAAGGAATGTGTTATAACCACTAGTATATTTACACTCAATAACATAACTTCAAACTGCACAAAGTAGCAGTTGACAAAACTAAAAGGGTAAATATTAAAATGTACATTTAGACAAGGCGACTTTAATATATCTATCAATAGCAATTAGAATAGCAGACAAAAACCTCTGTAAGAGTATGGATTATAATTTATTTATTTATTTTTTCTTAATGGATTTTATTTCAATTATAGGTGTACATAAATCATCACAAGTCAATTTTACAGATTTTGTATCCCAAACCCACAGTCCATCGCCCCACCCCACAGATTGTCTTATTTGAAAAACCAAGGTTTTCCAAAGTCTGTGAGTCATTCTCTGTTCTGCAAAGTTCATTGTGTCTTTTTAGTTTCCACATGTAAGCGGTAGCACTGGGTGTTGCTATCTAATTGTCCGACTGGTTTCACTTTGCATGATAATTTCTAGGTCCAGCTATGTTGATATAAATGTTGCTAATTCGTTCCTTTTAGTGGCTGAGTAATATTCCATTGTGTGTATGTACCATATCTTCCCTATCCACTCCTCTGTCGATGGGCATTTAGGTTGTTTCCATGTCCTGGCTATTGCATAGAGTACTCCAATGAACACTGGAGTACATGTGTCTTTTCGAGTCATGGTTTCCTTTGGATAGATGCCCAGGAGTGGGATTGCTGGATCAAATGGTAATTCTATTTTGAGTTTTCTGAGGAATCTCCTGGATTATAATTTAGATTATTAACAATATCAGTAATTTATAAAACATTTCAGTTTACATTTTTGAGATTCATAAAGCTGCATATTAAAGAAATAACTATTATTTATCATTGTATGTTAAAAAGTTACCTAAATCTGTGTTATAGGCCATAAAGATAGCCTCCAAATTTTCTAATTATTTAAATTATTCAGAGTATTATTTATGACAAAATTGATTTAAGCAAAAATACAAATAAAAGATAGGTAGAGAATCTCCATTTAACTTGAAATTAAACCAAAGTCTTCCAAATTTATGTATCAAAGAACTAAAACTGAAAATTAGAAAATTTTAGGTGAATTTTAAGTGAAAGAAAATGAAAACATGTATTATAACATGGGAAGCCACTAGACATGCTTAGAAAAAAAATTAATTATGTATACTATTAGAAAAGGAGAAAGGTTAAATGGTAGTGATTTAAAGGTTATACTCTGTAATAGAAATTAAAAATCTAATAAATGTAGATATAAAATTAATAATGAAAGAACAAGAATAAATAGGAAAAATGCCTTTAATGGAGAAAGTGAAAAATTAAGTACCCCTATATGATTTTTGAGCAAAATAAAATAAGAAAATATACAAATTATCAATAACAAATGTAAAGTAGATCTCACATTACAGATCTACACATTAGTAAGAGGATATTTAAAACAATTTTATGCCAATACATTTGACAATTTGGATGAAATAGAGAAGTCCCCAGAAAAATGCAAGTGAAAAATCAATGGAACTTCTTACTAATTGTATATCTATTAAATAAATGAAAACCGTTATTTAAACCCTTTCCACAGAGAAATCTCCAGAGTAAAATAAAGATATGTTACTGCAGCACTATTGAGCTAGTTCAAACATCTCTGGGAGAAATAACACTAAACTTGCGGTTTGGAAACACCCTTACAATTTTAGAAATAGAAGAAATATTTTCTCTTTTTATGAGGAAAGTATAACCTTGATTTCAAAATGATCAAAGGATCTTAAGAGAACATGATCTTAGAGAACAATATCCCTTTGGATATATATGTAAGTATCCTTAAGAAAATATAAAGATAATACATCACAGGAGCTCCTGTCATGGCTCAGCAGTTAATGAATCTCACTAGCATCCATGAGGATTCAGGTTCGATCCCTGGCCTTTCTCAGCGATTTAAGTATCTGGCATTTCCGTGAGCTGTGTTTTAGGTTGCAGATGTGGCTTGAAGCCTGCGTTGTTGTAGCTGTGGTGTAGGCCAGCAGCCACAGCTCTGATTGGACCCCGTAGCCAGGGAACCTCCATATGCTGCAGATGCAGCCCTAAGAAGCAAAAAAAAAAAAAAAAAAAAAAAAAAAAAAAAAAAAAAAAAAAAAATATATATATATATATTTATATATATATATATATAATACATCACACTACAAGATTCTACAAGTGAATAGTATCCATAACATATAAGTATCTTCTATAAAAAAGCAAACAGAAAAGCCAGTAGAATATTTGCAAAAAACTCAAAACAGGAAATTGCACAAATGGGGACCTCTGATAAATCAGTAAACACATGAGATACCAGTATACACCCAGCAGAATGGTTAAAAATGGAAAAAAGTATTCTGAGTGGTAGAATGAAGAAAAATTGCATGTCTCATAAAGTAGAGGGTGATATTGGCAAAACCAGTTAGAAAATTCTGTAACAGTGTTGACTAAAGCTCAATATAGACATACATTCCGACCCAAAGACATGAATTTGCAGAACAACACTAGAATGTGTGTCATATACAAACTATCTAAATAGTAAATGTCTGCCCACCTATTGAATTGATAAAGTATTGAAGTATATTTACACACCAGAATAGCATAAGGCAGGAAAGAATAATACACAATTTAGCACTCAATAATATGCTTGAATCTCACAAATGTAATATTGAACGTAGGAAGAGGGACAGAAAAGAGTTAAAGTTATATTCACCCATTTATATATTAAGTAATCCAGAGTATTATAAATCAGGACAATGGCTGTCTTTGAGGAGGTTTTGCCTGGAAAGGGGTTATGAGAGGAATTTCTGTCTACTTTCAGTGTTTTATTTCTTGATCAATATGTGAAATATTCTGTTTATTTTCCAAATTTGCAATAGCTATATGCCTGTACTAACATCTCTGTTCTGTATTATTCATCATTAAAAAGCTAAATAAATGGCCTGTGTCCTCAGAGCGAATTTAGCCTATTCGTCACCCAGCCTAAGCAAGCAGCTATAAGGAAAATACAGGGCAAAGTAATGTTAAAATATCTACTGAATTCAGAATTCTCTCACTAAAATGAGTTCAGATTATAACTTGTTCTAATCCTTATTGACTATTTTCTATTTAAGTTTCCAATACAAAACTCATTTTCACATTTTTTTGCTTAATGAATTTTATTTCAATTATAGGTGTACAAAAATCATCACAAGTCAATTCGATAGCATTTGCGTCCCAAACCCTCAGTGCATCCCCCACCCCCCAGATTGTCTTATTTGAAAAACGAAGGTTTTCCAAAGTCTGTGAGTCATTCTCTATTCTGCTAAGAAGTTCATTGTGTCTTTTAGTTTCCACATGTAAGTGGTAGCTTCGGGTGTTGCTGTCTGATTGTCCCACTGGTTTCACTTCTCATGATAATTTCTAGGTCCATCCATGTTGATATAAATGTTATTTCGTTCCTTTTAGTGGCTGAGTAATATTCCATTGTGTGTATGTACCATATCTTTCCTATCCACTCCTCTGTCGGGCATTTAGGTTGTTTCCATGTCCTGGCTATTGCATAGAGTGCTGCAATGAACACTGGACTACATGTATCTTTTCGAGTCATGGTTTCCTCTGGATAGATGCTCAGGAGTGGGATTGCTGGATCAAATGGTAATTCTATTTGGAGTTTTCTGAGGAATCTCCATACTGTTTTCCACAGTGGTTGCACCAATTTGCATTCCCACCAACAGTGTAATAGGGATCCTTTTTCTGCACACCCTCTCCAGCACTTATTGTTTGTAGACTTTTTGATGATGGCCATTCTGGCTGGTGTAAGGTGGTACCTCATAGTGGTTTTGATTTGTATTTCTCTAATGAGAAGCAATGTAGAACATCTTATCATGTGTTTATTTGCCATCTGCATGTCTTCTTTGGAGAATTGTCTGCCTAGATCCTCTGCCCATTTTTTGATGGGGTTGTTTGTGTTTTTGGTATTGAGCTGTAGGTGGTGTTCGTAAATTTTGGAGATTAATCCCTTGTCAGTCGATTCATTTGCAAATATTTTCTCCCATTCTGTGGGTTGTCTTTTCGTTTTGTTTAGGGTTTCCTTTGCTGTGCAGAAACTTTGAAGTTTAATTAAGTCTCATTTGTTTATTTCTCTTTTTTTTTGTCCTTACTCTGACAGAGGGATCTGAGAAGATGTTGCTATCATTTAGGTCAGAGAGTGTTTGGCCTATGTTTTGCTCTAAATGTTTTATAGTATCTGGTCTTATATCTAGATCTTTAATCCATTTTGAGTTTATTTTTGTGCATGGTGTTAGGAAATGTTCTAGTTTCCTTTTTTTTTTACATGTGGCTGTCCAGTTTTCCCAGCACCACTTACCGAAGAGGCTGTCTTTTGTCCAGTGTATATTCTTGCCTCCTTTGTCATAGATTAGTTGACTATAGATGAGTAGATTTAATTCTGGGCTTTCTACCCTGTTCCTCTGGTCTATATTTCTGTCTTTGTGCCAGTACCATACGGTTTTGATGACTGTAGTTTTGTAGTAGAGTCAGAATCAGGAAGCCCGATTCCTCCAGCTAAATTTTTCTTTTTCAGGATGTCTTTAGCTATTCTGGGTGTTTTGTGTTTCCAAACAAACTTTAAAATATTTTGTTTTAGAAGTTCCCATCATGGGGCAGTGGTTAACGAATCTGACTAGGAACCATGAGTTTGCGGGTTCGATCCCTGGCCTTGCTCAGTGGGTTAAGGATCTGGTTAAAGATCACGGTTAAGGTTGCCATGAGCTGTGGTGTAGGTCGCAGACGCGGCTTGTATCCTGCGTTGCTGTGGTTCTGGTATAGGCCAGTGGCTACAGCTCCGATTAGACCCCTAGCCTGGGAACCTCCATATGCTGTGGGTGTGGCCCTAAAATGACAAATGGCAAAAAAAATATAAATAGAAAAAAATAAAATATTTTGTTCTAGTTCTGTGAAAAAGGTCCCTGGTAATTTGATAGGGATTGCATTGAATCTGTAGATTGCCTTGGGCAGTATAGTCATTTTGATAATATTGACTCTTCCAGTCCAACAGCATGGTATGTCTTTCCATCTGTTCATGTCATCCTTGATTTCTTTCATCAGTGCCTTATAATTTTCAGAGTACAGGTCTTTTGTCTCTTTAGGTATGTTTATTCCTAAGTATTTGATTATTTTTGATGTAATGGTAAACGGGATTGCTTCCCTAATTTCTCTTTCTGATCTTTCATTGTTAGTATATAGAAATGCAGTTGATTTCCGTGTATTAATTTTGTATCCTGCAACTTTGCCAAATTCATTGATGAGCTCTAACAGTTTTCTGGTTAAGAGTCTTTAGGATTCTCTAGGTATAGTATCATGTCATCTGCAAAAAGTGATAGTTCTACTTCTTCCTTTCCAATTTGGATTCCTTTTATTTCTTTTTCTTCTCTGATTGCTGTGGCTAGGACTTCCAAAACTATGTTGAATAGTAGTGGTGAGAGTGGACATCCCTGTCTTGTTCCTGATCTCAGCAGGAATTCTTTCAGCTTTTCACCATTGAGAATGATGTTAGCTCTGGGTTTGTCATAGATGGCCTTGATTATGTTGAGATAGGTTCCCCCTATGCCCACTTTCTAAAAGGTTTTCATCAGAAATAGTGTTGGATTTTGTCAAAGGCTTTTTCTGCATCTATGCAGAGGATCATATGGTTTTTATTCTTCAGTTTGTTAACGTGGTGTATCACACTGATTGATTCGTGGCTGTTGAAGAATCCTTGCATCCCTGGGATAAATCCCACTTGAGCATGGCGTACAATCCTTTTCATGTATTGTTGGATTTGGTTGTCTAGTATTTTGTTGATAATTTTTGCATGTATGTTCATCAGTGAAATTGGCCTGTAGTTTTCTTTTTTTGTGGTATCTCTGTCTGGTTTAGGTATTAGGGTGATGGTTGCCTCATAGAATGAGTTTGGGTGTGTCCCTTCCTCTGTAATTTTTTGGAAGAGTTTCAGAAGGATAGGCATTAGCTCTTCTCTAAACGTTTGATAGACTTCACCTGTGAAACCATCTGGTCCTGGACTTTGTTTGAAGTTTTTGAACCACAGTTTCAATTTCAGAACTTGTGATTGGTCTATTCATATTTTCTATTTCATCTTGGTTTAGTCTTGGAAGATTGTACTTTTCTAAGAATGTGTCCATTTCTTCTAGGTTTTCCATTTTATTGCCATATAGTTGCATATAGTAGTCTCTTATGATCCTTTGTATTTCTGTGATATCTGTTGTTACTTCTCCGTTTTCATTTCTAATTTTATTGATTTGTGTCCTCTCTTTTTTTCTTGATAAGTCTGGCTAAGGGTTTTTCAATTTTGTTGATTTTTTCAGAGAACCAGCTTTTAGTTTCCTTGATCTTTTCTATGGTTTTCTTTGTTTCTATTTCGTTGATTTCTGCTCTGATCTTTATGATTTCTTTTCCACTAATTTTAGGTCTTGTCAGTTCCTCCCTCTCTAGCTGCTTTAGATGTAAAGTTAGATTGTTTATTTGAGCTTTTTCTTGTTTCCTGAGGTAGGTTTGTATTGCTATGAACTTTCCTCTTTGAACTGCTTTTGCTGCATCCCAGAGGTTTTGGGGTGTCGTGTCTTTGTTGTCATTTGCTTCTAGGTATTTTTTAATTTCCTCTTTGATTTCTTCTGTGATCCATTGGTTATTTAGTAGCGTGTTGTTTAGTCTCCACGTATTTGTATTTTTGGCCATTTTTTTCTTGTTGTTGATTTCCATTCGTATAGCATTGTGGTCAGAGAAGATGCTTGAAATGATTTCAATTTTCTTAAAGTTACCGAGGCTTGATATGTAGCCCAGAATGTGATCAATCTTAGAGAATGCTCCATGTGCACTTGAGAAGAATGTGTATTCTGTTGCTTTTGGGTGGAATGTCCTATAAATATCTATTAAGTCCATCTGATCTAATGCTTCATTCAGGGCCTGTGTTTCCTTATTGATTTTCTGCCTGGATGACCTGTCCATTGCTATAAGTGGGGTGTTAAAGTCCCCCACTATGATGGTGTTCTTGTTGATTTCTCCTTTGAAGGTTGTTAGCAGTTGCTTGTCTATGTCTTTTGGTTGGGGCATTCAGTCCACTAACATTTAAGGTAATGTTATTACCATTGTATTAACTGTTTGGGGGTTTTGTTGCTCTTTTTTCTTCCCTTATTCTCTTCTTTCTCTTCTCACAAGATGACTCTCTTTAATATTGTATTTGAGTTGATTTTTCTTATTTGCTTGTGTATCAATTGTAGATTTTTGGTTTGCAGTTACCCTGAAGTTTTGGTATAGGAGTCTATATATAACTGAGATTGTATTAAGTTGTTGGTTTCTTAATCGCACGTGCATCTCCAGTGACCTGTATTTGTGCTCTCTTCTCATGATTTCTGATTTTTGTAGCATACTTGTGCATGGATGATTTAGTATCTTTCCTGTATATATGCCTTTACTGGTGGGCCTAGTCATTTGTGGTGTTTTTCTTTCTGGTTGTGGCCTTTTCTTTTCTGCCTAGAGAAGTTCCTTCAGGATTTGTTGTAAAGCTGGTTTAGTGTTGCAGAAATCTGTTTACTTTTGCTTATCTGTAAAGGTTTTGATCTCTCCTTCAAATCTGAATGAGAGCCTTGCTGGGTAAAGCAATCTTGGTTGGAAGTTTTTTTCTTTTCTTACATTAAGTATATTATGCCACTCCCTTCTGGCCTGCAGAGTTTCAGCTGAAAAATCTGCTGATAACCGTATTGGGGTTCCCTTGTATGTAATTTGTTTCTTTTCCCTAGCTGCTTTCAGTATTTTCTCTTTGTCTTTAATTTTGGTCATTTTGATTAATGTGTGTCTCGGGGTGTTCCTCCTTGGGTTTATTTTACATGATACTCATTGCACTTCCTGGATTTGAGTGAGTGGTACCTTTCGCATATTAGGGAATTTTTTGGCTATTATCTCCTCAAATATTTTTTCTGTCCCCTTCTCTCTCTCTTCTCCCTCTGGCACCCCTATTATACGGATGTTGGTACATTTAACATCATCCCAGAGTTCTCTGAGACTCTGCTCATTTCCTTTCAACCTTTTATCTCTTTTCTCTTCCGCATTAGTGATTTCCACTAATCTGTCCTCCACCTTGCTGATTCGTTCTTCTACTTCCTGTATTCTACTGTTGGCTGTTTCTAAGGAATTTTTTATTTCAGTTATTGTATTTTGCATCTCTTCTTGTTTAATTTTTACATCTTGTATTTCTCTGCTCAGTGGTTTCCTGTAAATGATCAATCTTTGCCTCCAGTTTATTTCCAATGCCTTGCATCATCTTCAGCATCAACAGTCTAAAGTCTCTTTCTGAGAGGCTGATAATCTCATCACTGAGCTGTTTTTCTGGGCTTTTCTCTTTCTCCCTTATCTGGGTTAGAGTTTTCTGTCTTTTCATTTTTATAGGTTTTTGGTGTGGTGACCTTTTTGTAGACAATAGAGTTGTAGCCTCTCCTAGTTCTGGTGTTTGCCTCCTCTGTGGCTAAAGTTGGTATGGAAGGGGCTTGCTGTTGGCCTCCCGATGGAAGGGAGTGATGCCTGCCCACTGGTAGGTGGGGTTGATTCCTATCCCTCTGGTGGGTGGGGCTTTGTCTCTGGATGAGATTAGAGGCTGGCTGTGTGCCTGAGGGGTCTTTAGGCAGCCTGTTTACTGATGGGTGGAGCTGTGATCCCACCTGGATTATTGTTTGGCCTGGGGCTTCTCAGTGCTGATGTGAGGGACCAGATTTTCCCCGAAATGGCCACCTCCAGAGAAATGCAGGCTGCTGAATGTCCCCAAGAGCTTCACCTCCAGATTCCTTCCCCCTCAACAACCCACAGTCACCCCTGTTTTACCAGGAGATCCTCCAAGAATTGCAGTCAGCTTCCACCCGGATTTCTATGGAGACTTTGCTTTGCCCTGGAACCCAGTACACGTGAAATCTGTGTGTGCCTTTCAAGAATGGGGTCTCTGTTTCTCCCAGTCCTGTGGAGCTCCTACACACAAGCCCCGCTGGCCCTCAATGCCAGATGCTCCAGGGGCTCTTTCTCCCTGTGTCAGATCCCCAGGCCTGGGGTTTTGATGTGGGGCTCAGAACTCTCAGTCCTGTAGCTGAGTCTCTCTGATACAGTTATTTTCTAGTTGTGGGGCTTCCCACCTGGGAGGTGTGGGGTTGCTTCTATCACATAATCGCCCCTCCTACTTCTTGGTGTGGTCTCCTTTTTGTCTTCTGGAGTAGAATATCTTTTTTGGAAGTTTACAGTCCATTTGGTTGAAGGTTGCTCAGCATTTGGTTGTAGTTTTGTTGTTTTTTGGGAGAGAAGTTGAGCTCCAGTCCTTCTATTCTGCCATCTTAATCCAATCCTTCTCATTATTAAAATTGAATTTATACTCATGGTGATGATTACATGAGAAAAAGTATATAAATCCCTTAGTCCAATATCCGGAACATATGAAATATAGCATCTGCCCCATAGAATGTATTTTATTCCCAGCTTAAAGAGGTTTGCAATCATTTGTGTAAACTGAAAATACGTGATAATTTAGCATACACACAATTAAATAGCCTTGGAATCCATCCAGGAGCTTTGATGTCACCTCTATGTATGGTCCCCAAATATTGCAGCTTGCTCAATTCATTTTGCCCTTCAAAATTTAATGAGATTTGGCTTGAATTCTCATTTTAAATATAGCCAACATTTCTGAATTCTTCCTTTTACCGAGTTCTCCACATCCACTCTGTTTTGTTTTAACTTTCCTGTGTATTTTAACATACTATATATTTCCCTGATCCCTTTGCTCCCTAACGTATCACCAACTCAGTCATAAAAAACTTCTGTTAGGTATAAGCAGTCTAAAATTCAGAGTTTTTAAGACTCTGTAATGTAGTTCTATTTTCAGATATTGTCACGTGTCTGATTTGATTTGAAAATGATTGATCATTGACAAGTAGCTATGTCATCTTCCTGTGAAATAATCACGAATACTGATTCATAAAAAAAGTCCTACATAGGAACAACAAAATGAATTAAGGCATAGTGTTAGGTAAGTTTTGCTTTACAGTTAAGTAAGGTATAACAATCAGAGATAGCTAAGGATAGAACTTGCAGGTTGTGAAAAACCCTACAAAATATAAGTAGATATAGATAGTGGCCTCAGAAAATTCTAGGCGGAGACTTGGCTTCTGGGTCCTGAGCTTCTCCACATCTGGACTATTTCTCCTTGGTGGCACTTTTTTCTCTATGCTTTCTCTGCCTCCTATCAATTTCAATATTAGCAAGTGCTCATCAATGCCATCCATACATTTAGATTTTTATCTTGCATTCAGATAAAAACTACTTAGAGGATTTCTCTGCTAGGACAATTTGCATGTTACAATGTATAAACTCCTTCGTGGGTGTTAGTAAAAGGTGAAAATACTCACTTTGGCCAGCGATAGAAGAAAGTGTCGCCATCCTAAAAAGAAGATAATATAAACAGTGACATATTCTGAATATAAACATTAGGATGGCCCTCAATAAAAATTTTTTAAGAACGTATGCATTAGAAATTAGAGATAGAACTTTAAGAAAATAAGCAAAGCAGTATTTGTTATAGGTTCGAATATAGGCGAACTGTGTTCGTCCTAAAATTCCTGTGTTAAGTCCTAACTACCAGTACTTCATGATGTGAACTTATTTGGAGATAGAGCCATTGCAGTTGTACTTTGTTACATTAAAATGAAGTTATTAGCATGGGTCCTGATCCAGTATGACTGCTATCCTTATATAAATGATAAATTTAGTCATAGTGATTGAACAGGAAGAACTCCATGTGAAAATTACAGTTATGCTGGCACAAGGCCTGGAACTATCAGAAGCTGGGACAGAGACCAGGAACAGATCCTTCCCTGGCAAACTCAGAGGGAGCAGGACCCTGCCAATACCTTGTTCTTGAATTTCTAAGCCTCCAAAACCGTGGGACAAGATACATCTGCTGTTTAATCACTCAGTTTGTGGTACAGTAGTCTCCCCTTATCAGTGTGTTTTGCTTTCCATGTTTAAATTTACATGCAGCAAATCATGGTCCAAAATTATAAAATGGAAAATTTCACAAGTAATTTATAAAATTTAAATTGTGTGTCATTTTGAGTAATATAATGAAATCTCATACTACCCCACTCCTTCCTGCCTAGGATCCCCAATCCTCAACATTTGTTTGTTCTTGATATGCAAACAACAGCATCATCATGGTCCTCCTTCTGGCATGTCATCAGAAGGTCATTAGTAGCCTAAGGCTACACATGATGACTACTTCATTTCACCTCACTTCATTTCATTATGTAGGCATTTTATCATTTCATAGCATCACAAGAAGGATGAATATAGTACAATGAAGTATTTTGAGAAAGTGAGAGAATATCATGTTCATATAACTTTTATTATGGTATATTGCCATAATTATTCTATTTTATTTTTTGTTATTGTCATTAATCTCTTTTTGTACTAAATTTATAAATTCAGTGTCATCTTAAGTATGTACATATAGGTAGAAAACATAATAGATCGAGGGTTCAGTACTATTTACTGGCATCCACTGTGGGTCTTGCAATGTATCCCCCACAGATAATGAGAGACCACTGTGCTTTGTAACAGCAGGCTTAGCTGTAATACAGCATTCTATTTTCAAATTAACTTTTTGGTAAACTTTAATATTCAGAAGCTAGAAGATAGTAGTGGGGATATAAGGAATTGAGAGGATGTCCTCATATATAAAACTATTACTCCATTCTACAGAAAAAGGACTTAAAAATGGTTTTCTCTCTGGGAAAAGAGCTAATTGTGATGTTGCCATGTCTCACCCTTTTGACGTATGAGATATGCATCAAGAACAAGACTGAAAAAACTTATAAACAAATGTACCTCTTATGGAAACAAACAATAAAGGTTAGTAATTAGATAAGGAAGGATTACATATCACGTAGTAGACTGAGAAAGCCTATCACATCAAAAGACTTTAAACTCTTATAGCAGGTGAGAATCTTTAATTCTAGAGAAATATAAATACATGAGAACATCGACACAGATAGAACTAGAGCTAACTAAAAAGTCATCATTAGGTTAAGTGTTTCTGTGTTATCAGTGTGTGTGTGTGGGATGAATGGGAATATATTAAATGATAATTACTATAAATGTAACTGAATTAATGATAATGTTATAATTACAGTGACTTAACTGTATTAGTGTCTATTTGTCATGGAAGTGCTCAGTATATATGTGTATATATCAATTACAATGCAATGGGGTTAAATGACATAAGGAGTAAGGAGCAGGATTTACCTTCAGATTAATGTTTTTAGGTTTAATTTAAGCTTTATATTTTACAATTTGATTATATGCCATACTACTGTTAAACAGTATGACATGATTATAAAAATTGGGAGAAGCCAGGTACATAACATAAAGAGATATATTTTTTAGAGATTATTGGGAGAGACATTTCTAAGGGATTTTTTAAAAGAAGAGAGTCTGGAAAGAAAAAAGAAATTGAAGGGAAAATTCAGAAGTTATGATGTAAATTTTTGTAAAAAAAATCCTGCTGAATTGAATGGTGCATGTACGACTTAGAATTTAGATACTCATATTATTTCCATACTGTTGAAGTGATCACTTACTGTAGTGCTGAATATAGATCACAGAGGAGCTGTACATAAGCATAATAGAATAATAGGGATCACAAATGGAAAGCTTGCTCATACATTCAGTCTACATAAGATGGATCTGACACATATAAGATGAAAAAAGTTTCAACAGGGTATAGGTAAATGGAATTTTGTGTTTCATATGCCATGTTCAGTAAATACTATTTTATACCTTTTAAAGTATTTTTACATATAGATAAGAGTTTGAGTTTTAATCCTGTATTTCAGTTGTCCCCACAAGTACTAGGGAATGGGGAGAAATGAAATGGGATATGAGATGCTAAAATGATAAGATGCTATATAAATGGAAATGTTGAACAATTTGGAGTAAGAATTTGTAAATCAAATTTTGTAGTTATCATTCATTTTCTAAATAAATTAGTTTAATTAAAATAATCTGCAAACTATAACTCTGCACACTATATCTATATATCTATATATCTTCTTATATCTATAAAAAGTTAATGGCTTCAAATTTTGAAAAGATAACCTGAATTTATCATGTTCTCTTAATGGTGGTATAAGCACTCCTGGGTTTAAGGAGTATTGTGTAGAGAGCTGAAAATTTACCAAATTATCATCAATCTGCTTAGCCCATGTGGCATATTTCTGTCTGTTCTTTACAAAATTCATCCCCCCCTTCTCCCACAGCAGAGTATTTTTAAGTGCACGTAACTCCCAAGCTAAAATAGGTATTCCCTAGCCTACTTCCCAAGTAGGCATAGCCATGTGACTAAGAGGAATCAATGGAATATGAGTAGAGTAAGATGACTACTTCTCAGTTACTTTCTATAGAGAATTGTCCTACATTTCACATCGTTTCTATTCCAATCCACTAAAATACTAATGCAATGACTGAGGTTATACCCAATTTGAGAAAGCAAGAGAAAGAAAGATCAAAACAACTATAACTTCATAATTGCTATTAGGATATAATATTGGCAAAACCACTTTGGAAAACTCTTCCGACATTGCAGAACAGAGCCCATTCATACCCCTTATCCTAACTCATGAAATGCAAATCCTGAATCACTGTAGTATACTGTGAACTATTTCCATACCATCTTAGTTTGTATACCCTAAGTCATACAATAATATCACTTGTAAATTGGTTAAAACAGTGTGTTCCCATTGTGACTCAGTGATTAAGAGCCTGAGATAGTGTCTGTGAAAGTGTGTGTTTGATCCCTAGCCTCACCCTGGGGGTTTTAAAATCCAGCTTTGCTGCAAGCTATGGCATGGTTTGCAGATGCAGCTCAGATCTTGCATTGCTGTGGCTGTCGTGTAGGCTGGCAGCTACAGTCTGATTCCACCCCTAGCCTGGGAACTTACATATGCCACAGGTGTGGCCCTAAAAAGAAAGAAAAAAAATTGGATAAAATAAAAATAAATTTAACATAACATTTATAGGAGAAAAATCGGGTCAGTTATGTAATAGAAACCAAACACCTTATGATATTTTAAGCTGAATTCTGTTATTTGGACAACAGCCTCACCTGTATTGTTCTTCTACACTATTAGTGAAAAGGTAGTTTAAAAAAGAAAATATATATGAAAATATAAAGTATGAGGCATAAAAAATGTGAATCTTTTTTCTAAGAAATGAAATCTACATGTGTTGAACCTGAGAACTCAGCACAATAGTGTGATAATAAAAATCTTAATGCTTTTATATACTGGACATCAAAACTGGTCCATATCTGAGTGTCTCAGTTGGTGTCATCATTGGAGTTAAAAGTTGTTACACAGTGTCTCTTTCATCCTCTTATCAGTCTAACATGTGCCCATATTTCCTGTTTTGGGCCAGGCAATCATAGAAAATATTGTGAAGGTATTTGCCAATTTTAATCCGTAACTTCTGTAGTTCAGGTACTTGTAGGCACATAGTATCTCTTACCTAGCTCTAGAAGTAACTAAATTGTATTCAGTATTCATCATAATGATTCATTCAACATGAGGCATTAATTAAGTATCTACTTATTTCATGTTGATAGAAAAAAAAAAGACTACTATTTTGAAGAAATGACTCTACCCCATGTATTTCAAGCCAGATCTCCAATATTTTCAGAAGCATCAAATATAAAATTTATAACCATTTCAGGAATAGGCTGGTTTATATCCTTGTTTATATCCTATCATCATACCTGGAAGTAGATCAAAACATAGATTGCTTTTTCTGCACAGAAAGTTTAAATACAGATAAATTTATTGCCCATTTCAAATGTTATGATTCCCCTCCCTCCCAATTTGTGCATTTACTCTAGCTAAATTCTAACGGAAGCTTTTGCATGGATAGCATTATGGAAAGTATTATCATTGCATAATGTTTTTTCCTCTGCAGTCCCCACATTCAGATACATTTGTGGAATCCAGCCATGCATATAACAACAATTTTTCAAATCCTCAAATACCGCCCCCCCCAAAAAATATTCTGGCTATTCCTTAGCTTGATATCCAACTTAAGTGCTGTTTTAATCATCTAATTAAACAATAACCAAATCAAAGAAGAAAATTATTGTCCACTGACAACAAGAAACAAACACAAGAACAAATGTAAATAAGTGAAAGAGAACAGCTGTGGAACACTTATAAATACATGTATCTTTTTTTAAAGAATATAATTGCAAATCATAGGGACTGAATTTTGAAATAGTTGCACACTTTTATATTTTTCTAATTTGAATCTGACCCATAGCTGCAACCTACTCAGGGCCTATAGCAGTGATCTTTAGTGAATCTTTAACCCATAGCATCGTGCCAGCACTCAAACTCACACCTCTACAGCAACCCTAGCCATTGCATTTGGATTATTTTATTATTGTTGTTTAATGAAGGTTGCAACGCTTATTTCAGGTTTGCTCTTGTTTTTCTGTGGGTTTTTTTGGTGGTTTTTTTTTTGGTTTGTTTTTTCATTTTTGCCACAAAGGCAGGATGTGGGAATTCCCGGGCCAGGGAACTAACCTACACACCACACAGAAGCAACCAGAGCCACAGCAGTGAGAATGCAGGAGCCTCAACCTGCTAGGCCATCAGAGAACTCCTGCATTTGGATTCTTAACCCATTGTGCCACAGCGGGATGGATATCAAAAATAGTTTTTCATTCATTCTTCTTTAAATGCTTTCATTCTCTTTGTCAAAGGGAAAACAAATTCCCGCCACTTTTCTATCACATTGTTGCTCCCATTCCTTCTCCATCCTTGTCTCTACTTTCTTCAACACTTCTAAGTGAGTGTTGGAGTCCTCAGAATTCATTTCCTAGACCTTTTCCTTTTTTCTTTCTTTACTTGCACTCTAGGCTATTTCTGGCTTGAAACGTCATGTGTATACTGATATCTTTTAAATTAAGAGGTCACCATCGAAGACCTGTCACCTATACTGAAGAATCTGTATCCAGATACCTAGTTGCTATGGAGGTTGGTTGCTTCATAAATAGCTCAAATTTAAAATATTCCAAGCTAAATTAGTAATTTCTATCCTTTCCTTCAACCTGTTCTGCCCTGTCTTTCTTATATCAGTAAATGGCACTTCCATTAACTCATTTCCTCAATCCTAAAACATTTTTTAAATTGAAATATAGCTGACTTAAAGTATTAGTTCCAAGTATACACCAAAGTAATATATTGGAATGCATATAAGTTTATTTATGTATTAAGGCTACCCAAGTTTTTATACAGGGGCAGAGGAGATACCTACAGAATATTTTTAAAGAATATGGTAGAATAAAAATTTTCTGTGATTACAGTCCATGGGTTTTAATTGTTTATATACAACTCTTAGAGGCAGCTATCTAAACTTGAATAACTAGGTATTCCTTGTCTGATCATTACATCATGGTAAGATATCTTATGAAAACAGTATTCTAGTTGGTGATTTTAAACTCAATCAGACACTTTATCTGAAAAAATTTAAATATGAGATGCAAAAAACAAAGGAAACTCAGTGGTTTGGTCCTAAGAAGAAATGTAAATAAGACAGTTGAGAACTCAAACAGTTACAGCTATTAGCAAGCAGAATCTGTGCAACAGAGAAATAGAGATGAGAGTTGGTAATAGAATTTAACATACCTTAAAATTCTGAAATAGTTATGTGTTTAATAGAATAAGTAGCAACAGATTTCTTGAAAGTTTACTTGATTTCCTTTTGGGAAAGAGTTATCTTTGTGTTCTGCATAACGGTGAACAATTATCACTGTCAGGAGACCCAGGTATGTTACCAAGGAGAATATTTTTGTGTTTCTTTACCGTGATGTGCTTCCTTAATATCAGCTCTCTTCTCTAGACATAATCTCGTGAGATGGCCCAGTTTTCTTACATTTTACATACAGAAGTTAACTGCTTGCTGATAACCAATATATAACCAACATATTTAGGTTGGTTATCAATTTTTCTGATATCTCTCTACACAAACACACACACACACACACACACACACACCATGCACACACACACAACTTTAGCAATGTTGATAGCTGCATAACATCAGCATTCAGTATACCATTATTTAAGTAACAATTTACATTTTTTTTTGTCTTTTTGCCTTATTTAGGGCCGCACCTGCGGCATATGGAGATTCCCAGGCTAGGGGTCTAACAGGAACTGTAGCCGCCGGCCTTCGCCACAGCCATAGCAACGCAGGATTCGAGCTGCATCTGCAACCTACACCATAGCTCACGGCAACACCGGATCCTTAACCCACTGAGCAAGGCCAGGGGTCGAACCCGCAACCTCATGGTTCCTAGTTGGATTCATTAACCATTGAGCCACGACGGGAACTCCAACAATTTACATTTTGATTAACAAATTACTTCCAATGCCTGTGTCATTATCAACAATTGATCATGGATAGTTATTTGTAAATATTTGTATACCTATATTTTGTATTAGCTGAACAAAGATTCTCACAGAAATGGATCAATTTACACACATTCTACTAGATTCTTCATCTCTAAAGGCTTTGTTTCTTGGATGCCAATTAAGTAACACCAGCATAAACATTATATAAGTGATATTCTGCAATCAATGTGATGAGATTTTTGGCCTGAAAATTCCAATTCAGTCCCACTCTTTTTGAGAAAATAACCTATATTTCTGTAAAATTTTAGGTAGCATTCATATTTCATAGTAACATTTTAACAATATAGAGAGAGGATTAGCTCATTTTAGCACATGTTTGACAGAAATAATTTAAAAGTAATTATACAGGATCAAGATTTTATACTCTTGGGTAATTTGAATGCAATTTCATTTACTTTTTAGATAGAAGAGCTTAAAACTAGAAACTCTTTAAAAAGTGTAGTGAGTTGAAGGAGTATCATTTATACATACAGCTGTGCAAATGATAGTCACACAAAGAATAAATAAATAATATGCATACAAAGACAAATCTTTTCTTTAACTGAACTGTTTAGTGACTAAGACGTGTAATATTTGCCAGTGGGCGTTTTATTTTATTTTTTGTCTTTTTTAGGGACACACCTGTGCATATGGAGGATCCCAGGCTAGGGGTTGAATCGGAGCTGCAGCTGCTGGCCTATGCCACAGCTACATCAATGCTGGATCTGATCTGCATCTGCAGCCTACACCACAGCTCACGGCAATGCTGGATCCTTAACGCACTGAGCGAGGCTGGAGACCAAACCTGCATTCTCATGAATGCTAGTCAGATTTGTTTCTGCTGAGCCACAGTGGGAACTGTGCAAGTGGGCATTTTAAATATGGGCATACCTTGGAGATCTTGGGAGTTTAGCTGTAGATCGCTGGAATAAAGCAAATGTTGAAACGTTTAAAATGAGTCACACATTTTTGGTTTCCCAGTGTATATAAAATTATATTTATACTATACTTTAGTCTATTAAGTGTTTAATTACATTATGTCTAAAAGTGAATGCATTTTAAATTAAAAATACCTTATTACTGAAAACACCTAAAACAATTACAACATTAAAGATTACAGATCACCATAATAATACAGTAATAATGAAAAAGTTTGAAATATTGTGAGAACTGCCAAAATGTGACACAAAAACATGAAGTGAGCAAATGCTTTTGGAAAAATGGCACTAATAGGCTTGCTTGAGGCAGGATTGTTACAGATTTTCAGTTTATAAAAAACACAATGTCTGCAAAGTGCAATAAAGAGAAACAAAATGAAGTATGCCTATATTAACTTTGTAGATTTCTCTTGTAAGAGGACTTATTAGCTTTTATCTTGGGATTTTTTTTTTAGGTAAGGAAAAAAATATGTTAGAAGATTGACATGGTATATCTTAATGTAACTATTCATAGAAAAAATTACTCCAGTATGATTCATAGACAAACACACAAGTGGATACAGAATTATGTATATGACATCCTAAAGTAATCATTTTCCATTTTTTAAAACTTTTCCTGGGAAAGATGTAGCTTATGTGACTTAGAGAAGAGTTTAAAAGAAGTTATTGGTAAATAAAGGTTTTACTGTAATGTCATAAGGCTGCCTAAATAGAACCCCTCTGGATTCTTTCTTTACCTGACGTAAATGTATGACTCCCAACAGTGGGAATTTTATTAGGTTATGTGAAGAGTATTCTAGAAATACTTTTAAATGACCTTAGTAAGAAAAGATCCAGCTATGTTTAAGAAACTATCATAGTATGTTCCTATTCTATTCTAATTTTGAGTGATATCTCTTAGAACATGTGGGTGATAGAAATTGAGACTAAATTAAGTCTCCTAGCTTTCCAGTTCCTGTGAGATCAGGAATTTTGCTCTCCTTTTACTAATTCATACAAACTAGGGTTTATTTCCTAAACTTTGCCCCATAACTTGGACTTCTTTCCTGAAGACAGGACTTAGGTGCTTTTAGTCTGGATCTCTCCATGATTCTTGGTCCTAGATTCTCTCTCAAAGCTTCCCACATCTTGCCCACTTATTGGAACCCTACTCATTATAAATATTTATTTCTTCTGAACACTAAAATCTGCCTTGATACATCTTAATTACCTGCAAGCACAGTGTCTGAATTCTGGGCTGTAGGTATAAACTTTGTCCTGTAACTTAGTGATAAATTACTGTTAACTATCTACCTCATGCTCATCAACATATCCAATTTCTGGTTGATCCATCATATTACTTACTGAGCTCTAAGCCACTATTCTGTTAGTTCCGCTTGTTAGATTTTTCAAGAAACTTGTAAGCAGACTGTTATATCAGTCATATTTGAGGAAAGGTAGCTAGATTGTGAGAGCATGGAAAGGGGTGGTGAGACATAGAGAAATAAAGTGGAAAAACAATTTTGATTTTTTTTTGGTCTTTTTGTCCTTTTTTTTTTTATGTAGAGCTGCACCCGTGGCATAAGGAGGTTCCCAGGCTAGGGGGTCAAAAAGGAGCTGTAGCTGCTGGCCTTCACCACAGCCACAGCAACGTAGGATCCGAGCCACGTCTGCAACCTACACCACAGCTCACGGCAACACCGGAACCTTAACCCACTGAGTCAGGCCAGGGATTGAACCTGCAACCTCATGATTCTTAGTCAGATTCATTAACCACTGAGCCACGAAGAGAACTCCTAATTTTGATTTTTTTTTTTTAAGGGAACTAATCCATGCTTCCAAGAAACTGGGGCATGTTAACAGAGAATAGAGAAGTGCATATCTTATGAAGCTGAGAAGGTAGTATTAACATAGTCCATCCAACCCACAGTAGAGATAAAAGTTAGAGCCTTACCAAGATTTAAAATCCAAGTTTTAAAAACCTTGATTTAAAAATTTCACTCAACCAACTTGAGCAATGCAAGAGTTCTAGTAACAGTGTCTCAGAGGCAGTGAGGATGTGGAAATATAGGTAGTGGAGCTTTGACCTGTATACTCCATAGTAAGTAGACGTGGATGGGTAGAAGAGCATCCTGAGGATTTTATGAATGATAGATAGTACCAGCACTGGAATGATCATAACCCCGAAGCCAGATAGTACCTGGGAATAGGGAGGAGAGAATAGCTTATAAAACATCTAAGCAATTTTCATCCTTCTCTTAAATGGCCATTTTATTGAGTTTTTAGTTCCTAAGTTTATTGAAAATAGATGATATTCTTAAGAAATCTAGAGAAATAAGTTTTTGATTTGCTTTGCTACCAAATTTCACCCTAAACTGGAAGCTCTAGAAGCACCTGTCACAAATTACAACCATGGGTTCATTCAGTAAATATGTATTGAGCATTTTCTAAGAGCCTTACTTTTATGTATCATAGTAGGAACTAAATACAAAGAGGGCTTGATGGTAAACCAAAATGAAGGGATGTCTAATGTTTTCTGGTAAATGTATATTTGATTTGCTTTGAGTTGATTGCTCTCTTTCAATACAGAAACTTAGCTCAAAAGGTCTACACACCAGAAAAATATGAAAAAGTTAATAAGGCTTTTTTATATTCAAACTAGTACTTCTTTTTGTAAAGTTAAAATAAGATTGATATTTGCTAACATTAACTTCTTCCCTTTATTCCTCTTTACTTTCTTCTTATGAAAAAGAGAGAAAAAGGTAACATTAATTATATATATGTATATATATATATATATATATACATATGTGTATAGACATGGATTTTAACATTAAAACATAATACATCTGTTTAAACATGATTATAGTATTATTAGAAAAACAGATTTTAAAATACCCTTCCCACCAAGAAAAAGAAGTAGTTACTCATTGATGTTTCAAATAATTTAATTTTATTTCTACGTCTTTTAACAAAATGAGCTGAAGTTTGGAATTCTTTTTCTTGACTTTCATGCTATTATTTTTACATATATTTATTTATTTATTAAACTGTTTTATTCTGTGAGGAAGTTTCCTACATTATAAATTTTATCAATGCCAGGACATTTGGGGGTAAATGAGAAGATTTCAGGTTTTCCTAAATGAAACTATGACTCTTCCAGTCCAATG
Organism: Catagonus wagneri; assembly: GCA_004024745.2. Classification (NCBI taxonomy): domain Eukaryota; kingdom Metazoa; phylum Chordata; class Mammalia; order Artiodactyla; family Tayassuidae; genus Catagonus; species Catagonus wagneri. Next base: position 3,149,610 of record PVHT021183618.1, on the reverse strand, counting down.
AGCTATCATGCACAGTGCCAGGTCACTTCTTGTCAGAGTGCTGGCTTGAGTAGAAAGATTATATTAACTGTTGATTGAACCAGTTAAGTCTTCAGAAGAAGCCAATAAAATTAGAATGTATGGTAAATTTTGGAGAAAGAGGTGGGAAACAGTATATAAAAAATACTGTGTTTTTAAAATTTAATTTTAAAAATTTTCTCAGAAGAACTTTCATTTTCAAAGTGGTGAAATTCTGAGGTTATGATTCATGAACTTCTTTTTAGCTTTCAGGGAGACATGATATTTAAAGTAAATTTCACCCTTTTTTTAAACTGTAGAGTTTGTTTCTGATCATTGTATCCAATCATGTAACCTCTACCACAAATATGTTAAAGTGTTTTCATTTCCCTTAAACATTTTCCCTGTCCTTTTGAAATTGATTACCCCCTTATTGGGCTGAAAATTGAAGGCTTAACCCCAGTGCTTCAGAATGTGACTATACTGGAGAAAAGGCCTTTAAATAGTTTAAAAAATATGGACCCTAAACAAATATGATGGGTGTTCTTAAAAGATGAGTTGAGAAGAATAGAAAAACACACAGAGGGAAGATTGTGTGAAGATAAAGGGAGAAAGTGGACATTTTATAATCCAAGGTGAGCGGTCTCAGAAGAAATCAACTCTGCCACCGGTGCTGTGATCTAAAATTTCTAGCCTCCAGAACTGTGCGAAAAGGTTTCTATTGTTTAAGCCACCCAGTCTATGGTACTTTGTTATGGCAACCAAATCAAACTAATATCTCCACTCTCATCTTTAAGCCCAAACAATCCATGATTTACATGGTATCATAATTTTGACCTTTCTTGAACTTTACAGAAATGGAACCTTATATAACATTTAGCATTTGACTCTATATTCTTATAATGTATTAGAGATTCATCCAAGTTCTTACTATATCCATATTTCCTTTTTGTTGGTGAAGAGTTTTCCATAGTATCTCACAAAGTCTTTATCCTCCATTGGGTATGGCTATTATAAAATAATGCACCTGTGAACATTAATGTGTTTTTTCTGTTTTTCAAAAGTCTTATAGTTGATTTACAATGTTGTAATAATTTCTGCTGTACAACAGTGTGATTCAGTTATATATATACATGTATCCATTATTTTTCCATTTTTTTCCGCATATAGATTACCACAGAATATTGGATAGAGTTCCCAGTGCTATACAGCAGGTCCCTGCTGGCCAGTCAATCCATATACCACAGTGTACATAGGCCAATCCCAGACCCCCAGTCAAGCCCTCCCCCCCACCACATATGTTCATGTGTAAACATATTTCACTTAGAAAAATAACAAGAAGTGGTGTAATTGGAGTCTATAGTAAGCATACAATTAATCCTAAAAGATACTGCTAATCTATTTTCAAAAGTTGATATCTGGGTCATTTTGCATTCTCACAGAAAAACAAGAATTACTATTGTTTATCAAAAACCAAGAAGGGGGCATAATTCCCCTAGAGTTCAGGCAATATTACAAAGCCACAGTAATCAAGACATTGTGGTACTGGTACCAAAACAGACATACTGATCAATGGAACATAATAGAGAACCCACAAATAAACCCAGAAACCTATGGTCAAACAATCTTCAACAAAGGAGGCAAGAGTATGAAATGGGAAAAAGACAGTCTTTTCAGCAAGTGTCGCTGGGAAAACTGGACAGCAGCATGTAAATCAATGAAACTGGAACACACATTCATGCCATGCACAAAAATAAACAAAATGGCTTAAAGACTTAAACATAAGACAAGACACCATCAAACTCCTAAAAGAGAACATAGGCAAAACATTCTCTGACATCAACCTTACAAATGTTTTCTCAGGTCAGTCTCCCAAGAAAACAGAAATAAAAGGAAAAATAAACCAATGGGATCTAGTCAAACTAAGCTTTGGCATAGCAAAATAAACCATGAAAAAAAAAAAAAGGACAACCTACGACGGAATGGGAGACAATGCAACTGACAAGGGCTTAATCTCTAAAATATACAAACAACTTATACAACTCAACAGCAAAATAACCAACAACCTATTTGAAAAATGGGCAAAATACCTGAATAGATATTTTTCCAAAGAAGATATACAGATGGCCAACAAGCACAGGAAAAAAATGCTAAACATCACTGATTATTAGAGAAACGAAGATCAAAACTACAACGAGGTTCCACCTCACACCAGTCAGAATAGCCATCATTAACAACTCCGCAAATTACAAATATTAGAGTGTGGAGAAGAGAATTTTACACTGTTGGTGGGAATGTAAATTGGTACAACCAGTATGGATAACAGTGTGGAGGCACCCCAGAAAACTAAATATGGAACTACTATATGACCCAGCAATCCCACTCTTGGGCATGTATCTGGACAAAACTTGCCTTGAAAAAGACACATGCACCCATATGTTCATTGCAGCATTATTCGCAATAGCCAAGACATGGAAATAACCTAAATGCCCATCGACAAATGAATGGATCAAGATGTGGTATATATACATAATGGAATACTGCTCAGCCATAATAAAGAACAAAATAATGCCATTCGCAGCAACATGGATGGAACTAGAGACTCTCATACTAAGTGAAGTAAGTCAGAAAGCCAAATACCATATGATATCACTTATATCTGGAACCTAATATATGAAACTTTTCAAAAGAAGAGAAAATCATGCACATGGAGAACAGATTTGTGGTTGTCAAGGGGGAAGGGGAGGGAGTGGGATGGATTCGGAATTTGGGGTTAATAGATACAAACTGTTGCATTTGGAGTAGATAAGCAATGAGATCCTGCTGTATAGCACTGGGAACTATATCCAGTCACTTGTGATGGAGCATGATAATGTGAGAAAAAAGAGTGTATATATGTATGTGTGACTGGGTCACCTTGCTATACAATAGAAAATTGACAGGACACTGTAAACCAGCTATAATGGAAAAAAATAAAAATCATTTAAAAATAAAAGAATCACTATTGTTCCCCAACCCATAAATACTTGCTATATCATTCACTTTGCCTTTATTCTAGTGGGCATGTTGTGATATGTGATTATAATTTTAATTTTAATTTCTCTAAATAGTGATATTAACCATAATTTCATATGCTTATTTGCATATCTTTTATTGTGAAATGTCTGTTCAAATAGTTTGCCTTTAAAAATTAGGTTATTTTATTAATGAGTGTTGATATTTCTTTATATATTTTATGTACAAGTCCTTTACCCAGGATGTATTTTTCAATTTTTTTTTTTTTGCAAATGAATTGGATAGTATGTAAGTGAAAACAGTAATACAACTTAAGAGGTCAGTGAAATGGTCAAGGTAAAATATCTTCTGTCTAAGAAAGTAATTTAGTAGTTGAAAGGACGTGAATTGGTTTGAAGGATATTAATAGGCAAAATCAATAGAATTTAGTGATTATTTGGAAGTGCGGGCAAAGGAGAGAAGTAATTGTTGAGGATATTAAATGTAGCAATTTGAATGGTAGCACCAGTCTGAGTCAAACACTGGAGCATGACTGAGGAGTGACTGATGGATAGAGTAATTACAATTTTGGATAGAAAGAGCATATATCTTAGTGAAAATGTGAAATGGGTAATTGAATATGGTTGAGAAGTAAGCTAGATATAGCATCTTGAAAATTATTGATATAATAAGCAAACTTTGATGAAAAAATATGTATTTTTCTCTTTTGAATCTTTTTGCCCTAAATTGAGGTTTATCATTTATAAATTATTTTTATTCGTTGTACCCCTGCTTTATAGGACACCCTTATGAAACATTTTCACTTTGTGCTTAGCATCACTGGGCCTTTTTCTTGAATTTACTTTTTTCATTCTTGCTATCCTTTATCCTTCTGTCCCATTCTCCCACTGATTCTCTCAGTGCTTTCACTCTTCTAGGAAACATTCATTTGGCAGGCCTCTTTGTAAACGACCAGAGAGTAAATACTTTAGACATATTGTGCCATAGAACATATCTGTTCTTTGATTTTTTTATAGCCTTTAAAAATATAAAAGAAAAAAATCAGTCTTAGTTCACGGGCTGGTATAAAAACAGGTCATAGGCTAGATTTGAAACTATGGGCTATAAAAAAATTTATGAACAGAAACCTCAATTAAATAGAGTCGAGATACCAGACGGGGGAGCTCTCACACCCTGCCACGAGAGGAAAACCCAGGAAGAAAACCGCTTTCCTGGCAAGGGGTCAGCCAAAGTTAAAGCCATGGACTCTCTTTACTCTAACTCTCACAGATTGCTTTTTCTCTCTATAAAGTGTTCTCCTTACCTTGCTATGTGGGAAATTCTGCATGTAGCTTGCCATGGTTGGAGACCCCAAGATGCAATTCTCTGCTTGCAATTCTCTGCTTATCTTGAATAAACCCATACTACCTGGAGGAGTATCTGTCAATCTCTTTGTTTCAGATAGACAGGGTGCTGCTATTAAACATCATAATTTGCCAGCTGCTGCTATAAAACATCACACTGCTTGAGGCTGCACTCTTAGTTTCATGTTATTCTGTAATAAAATTTTGCCTGTGCTTTACTTATTTCCAGTAATCAGTTTTGAATACTATTTCCTTCTGACCATATGTAATTCCTACTTCAGATCTGACTTACTCTCTAAAAGTGACCTTTAAAGATTTTTTGACCACACCATGAAACCCAGTCAATTTCTCCTTCTCTGTGAGTCCACTGTGCTTTTGGCGTATTCTTTTTATTTCTTTAAAAAATGTCTATGGTAAGTTTTATTAATATGAAATAAATTGAAATGCATCTAAATTTCTCTACGGTTGACCCTTGACCAATGTAAAGGTTAGGTGTGCCAACCTTCTGTAGAGCTGAAAATCCTTAACTTATAGGATCATATAGTACTGTAATATTTACTATTGAAAAAATTTTCATATAAATGGGCACTTCAAACCTGTGTTATTAAAGGGACAGCTATATTTGTAACTAATACTGATAGAGTTAAGTGATGTCATTAATATCTGAGAGGCAGCATAACATACATATGGTTGACCTTCCTTATCCATGAGTTCCACATCTGCAAATTCAACCAATCTTGAATCAAAAATATTTTTTAAAAATTCCAGGAATTTATAAAAAGCAAAACTTGAATTTTTTGCACGCTGGAAACTATTCATATAGCACTTATAGTATATTAGGTAATTTAAGTAATATACAGATGATTTAAAGTATATAGGAAGATGTATACAGGTTATATGCAAATATTACATCCTTTTATAAAAGGGACTTGAGCATCTGTGATTTTTAGTATTCAGTGGGGACCTGGAACCAATCCCCTAGAGATACCAAGGGATGTATTAGCCTACTGGTGCTGATGTGAACATGTTGGATGAAGCTTTATTTCTTAAGTATTATATAAACTTCGGCCCTTGTTCTCTAGTTCATTAAAGGTAGATAGTTATGCTTTCATTTTCAATAGTGTTGTTACTATTTGGTCTAAAGCATCCTTTTATCCAAAAGATATTTGCCACCCTAATTATGATTTTCAATGGCTTATCTCAATTGAATCATCAAGTTAATCACCGTGATTGGTCACTCACAATCACATTTTTGATCAGAACAATCCCCTCCCCTCTCCAATATTACAATTTAAATAATCTTGCTTTTACTATGTGTGAGACAACCCTTACTGAAACATTGATAGTAAGCAAGTGACAGCTAAGCTTATTGTCACCTTCACAGGGAATTGATGACTGTACAATAAAATTGTAAAAATGAAATATTGCTTCCTCTAAAAATACAAGAGTAATTTAATTCAGGGAGTTTTAAATTTTTAAAGAATTGTTCAGTCTCTGCTGGCCCGCAATGCATGAATACCTACTCCTTTAGGAGGGTTATTGGTGAGAAACTATAAAATGTCTAATATCTGTAAAGTGAAATTAGATTGGGTAAAGCTACAGAATTCTCAAGAGTTTAGATGATGCAATTATTCCAGAAACAAACTTGATTTTACCTAATAACTTAGAGATTTCTTTATATGATGTTTCTGCCACTGGAGATATTATATCACTATAAAAATTCTTTTTCAAACCCTCCAAATAAATTGTTAGAAAAGATTTAGTAGTTGTTTAATTTAACTCATAAAAACCCATAAATAAGTATCAACTTGTAAGGATAAAGTGTCCACAACCAATAATAATATTTAATGCATTAAGTAATGTAACCTCATGAAAAATGCAGTGTAATTACATTTACTGACATGCCACAATTTAACTAGGGTTATCTAAATTGAACTATTGGCAATTTTTACTTATTTACCTTATTTTTTAAAAACACTACAATTTAAAGTTTAATTGCAGAATTTATAAGGTTATAAAATTGTTTCTCCATAACTAGTTTTCATATTAATACAGATGGATAATATTTTCACTAAATAAATTTATGAATTTAATATTGTGCATTGAACATACCTGAAGAGCATGAATAACTTAAAAGATTATAAATACTAAAGTTTATTTCATTTATTTATTTATTTATTTTATTTATTTATTTTTTTTGACTTTTTGCCTTATCTAGGGTCGCAACCCGCGGCATATGGAGGTTCCCAGGCTAGGGGTCTAACAGGAGCTGTAGCCGCCGGCCTTCGCCACAGCCACAGCAACGTGGGATCCGAGTTGTGTCAGCAACCTACACCACACAGCTCACAGCAACACCGGATCCTCAACTCACTGAGCAAGGCCGGTGATGGAACCCACAACCTCATGGTTTCTAGTCAGATTCGTTTCCGTTGTGCCACGACAGGAACTCCAGAGGGATAACTCTTTTTTTTTTTTTTTTTTTTTTTTTTGCCTTTTGTCATTTTACCGCTGCACCCACGGCATGTGGAGGTTCCCAGGCTAGGGGACTAATCGGAGCTGTAGCCACCGGCCTCCGCCGTAGCCACAGCAACGCAGGATCCGAGCTGCGTCTGAGACCTACACCACAGCTCACGGCAACGTCGGATCCTTAACCCACTGAGCAAGGCCAGGGTTGGAACCCGCGACCTCATGATTCCTAGTCGGATTCGTTAACCGCTAGGCCAGAAGGGGAACTCCAGAGAGGGATAACTCTAAATATCCAGGAGGCGGTCTTCCACGTTTAAGAAGCCTTCTTTGGGGAATGTTGTGTTAATATCACTTACCTTATGATAACATTTCACTTGTTTCTGTTTTTATTTAGTCCTAGTATGATTTGAAACTCAGTGATTTGTTTTATAACTCTTTACCTCACTTTCCGAGATTTCAAACAAAATCCTTAAGACTCCATCAAGCTTAGTGGCTACTGTCTTAACATGTCAACTCCTTTATAATACTGTGGCTTCTCTAGTGGGAACCCTTATTCTTCACAAATTATCAGCTCCACTACTTTACCTCTGAGCAGCATCACCTACCCCTTATTAAATCACCTATTTTTCCAAAACTTCAGTAAATAGCTATCCATTCAACTGCTAATAGAGCCTAAGAGTGGAAACTGCAGATTAGTTCAGGATGTCTGAGTTTGAATTATAATTCTACAATTTACCAGCTGTTTGACATTGGGTAATATACTTATCAACTCTAATCCTCACTTCCTTCAAATGTAAATTGAGAGTAATAATAATATTAAAAGATTCAATGAGATTGTGCAACTTGCTAATGCTCTAATATTTATATAATTGGCTTTAGTTTTCTACACTTCTCAGCCAATTCCGTATGCATTATCAGTCATCAGTTCTATATGCAGAAACGCAGGACAATAACTGAAAACTACCATAATGACATGACTTCAAAATCTGTTTGTTTTTTTTTAGGGCCACACCTGGAGCAAATGGAAGTTCCCAGGTTAGAGGTCAAATCAGAGCTGCATCTGCTGGCCTGCACCACAGCCACAATGACAGAAGATCCCAGTTGCATCTGTTACCTACACCACAGCTTGCAACAAGGCAGGATCCTTAGCCCACTGAGTAAGGCCAGATCAGCCTTCATCCCATGGATACTAGTTGGGTTCTTAACCCACTGAGCTACAACAGGGACTTCCTCAAAATCTACTTTAAATAAATGTGTTTGGTAGAAGGGGAGAAGATATCTCTTTTGCCTGAAAGTCATGTTAGATAATTACTGGTTTACAAAAATGTATTTGCTTTTTTTTTTTTTTTTTTTGCTTTCTCAGTATCTTTCTTCTTAAGTCATGGCCATTTGATTCCATGAAGCTCTATCTCACAAAAATGGTCGGTTACAGTTACAATTATGCAAGTTCAGAACAGGAATGAAAATTAGGTAGATTTAGTACACAGACTACTGAATTTTAAAGCATTGCTTCTCTGTAGCAAAGCCACAACAAAACCAAGTGATTTTTATTTGGAGAGATTAGGCCAGAGACTGAATATTCTCAAAAAATGTGGTTCAGTGAAATAGCTAATAACTTTAGGAACAGAGAACTTATTCCTTGATTATGATCAGTCTTTGGTTTGTTTTTAATTTGAATCAGATTCTAGATTTTTATCTTTTTTTTTTTTTTTTCTGCAGGAGCAGTCAGGCCACTACATATAGTAATACAGTTTCATTTTTCATTTTGTAGCCTATACTCATATGCCCTTGAATAGAAAACTTATTACTGACAAATAGAGAGCTAAATGTTACAGTGCATTTTTCAATAATGATGTGACAAAATCTCATATTCCTTGTCTTGAGATTTTGTTTTACAGTCTTTATAAATTAGTGTTTTAGAAATACATTGCAAGGTTTGCACTGTAAAATGATAATCATTTTAGTTCATATCATCTTTTAATGGTATACTTAAAATTTTTAACATTATGATGTGATGTATTCTAATTTATTGTAGACACTACTCATTCACTATAAGCCTTATATATATAAATATTATTGAAATAATTATACATGTTAAAGATATTAATATCATTCTTTTTAAAACTGCTTTTGTTAGAACATTATAGAGTTATTATATATATCCTCATATACTTCTAATATAACACTGAAATAAGTTGTATAATATTGTCACTAATAGTAATTGTATTTTGTCCTTTGCTGTTTCATTAGAAGATGTGAGTAAATTAACAATGAAAAACAAATAACAGTATTTGAAGTAGAATCTCTTCAAAATCCATTTTTCCTTTGGAAAGGACATCATGTTATGATTTAGAATTTTCTTATGTGGCTTATGTGTCTGAATGATTACCCTGATAAAATTATTTTTACAATTAAATTAGATACAGGATATTTATTCACAGATACATTTATATGAATGCACTTAGACAAATTGATTTGGAGTGACACAATGTGTAAAAATATGAAAATGTTTTGCAACTTGTGTTTAAATAATGCAAATATAGAAAATTATAACTTTCCAATGTGCCATAGATATTTTAGTGTAGCTCCCAGTTTTAAAATAGCATGAAGTGATTAATATTCATCAGAAGGAAGTGGGAAGAGAAGCATTATTTTATTTTCAATTAATAGAAAACGTGGTATTGTCTATTTTTAGTCACCTAGCAATTTATCCATTCCCTATGGAAGTGAATGGACTGCCACACTTCTTGTCTGCTTGCTTCCTGACAGTGCTTGCCTGTGCTGCCAAGCTCACCATGCAGTTTCTATCTGGCATTGAAGCACTATCTTTTTCAACCACACAAGTCTGTGTTTTGTGATAAAGTACAGTTATGGGCAGCCTTGCTGACTCTACTATGCTGCAGAAAGAACTCTCTTGTTACAGTGTTCCATTTGAAAACTCTCTTCTGATGCTGGACTTTTTCTGACATTGGCTTGTAATCCTAATGGTTCTTTCTTTAGTATTTTAAATAATTTTACCTGTTTAATATGAACTAGATATTTAAGTAAATTGAACAGCAAGAATATTTTTTCTGCTAAAAGTAAATTCTGTGAGGGATAAAGCACAATTTATATGCTTAATTTAACCCAGCACATATCACTTAAATGTGGGGATTTATAGTTTCCAGGCTACTGTGGAGTAATCTGATTTGTGTTATGTTGGCCTATTTATTTCAAATTCTACAAGATCTACAGTGATCATTTCAGTCTATGAGATGGCATAGTGCTACATCACTGCAGATACTTTTAGCAGTGAGGAAAGAATGCATTGGTCATAACTATCAAACATTTATTTAATGTGTGTATAGGTATTGCCTTGGAACATACATTCTTGATATTCTCTAGGTGCTGTCCAGCTTCAGATACCTAGAAATGAGGTATGGAATTGTTTTTAAAAAAAGTATTCTTAGGTAAGATGTATATTAAAATTTTAAAGTCTCAAAATCACAGATCACAAAAATAAATTATCGAGAACTATTACATTAAAAAAATAATATAGTCAAAGGAAAAAATTCTGCAGAAGTCCCGGAAGTACTAGGAATGTGCTTTTTAAAGGACTGATGAAAGTAAGGTTTGTGTTTTATTGACCATATGTAGAGAGAAAACTTAGGCCTTGACAAAGACCTGCATATTATAAGAGAATTAGAAACGGGATCCTCCACATAGCCAGGTTCTTCTTAAGGTTATAGCCCCAAAGAAAGAGTGGATTAGACATAAAATTCAATCACCAAAGCAAGTGGATGTCAGAAAACCTTCTATAAATTGGCCTGGCCTTTGACTAAAAAACGAAAAAGTACCCTCATAACAATGATACACTGTCAAGTGGGTTTAAAAATTTGAATTATGTAATATATTGTTTGAAAATGTGAGCTCAAATATAAATATGAGTGTTCCCTAGCCAGTGATCTACTGAGTGCCCAACAGAAACAAAATTAAGTCCTAGTTGGACGTTTGAACACTCATCCAACATCACACAGCATATCCAGAGATTAAACATAAATTGCAATATCAATAGAATTATGCTCATAATCCAGTATTGAAAACCACATGGTTGAAGATTTAGCTATTAAGGAGAAATAGCAGGGGAAGTATAGAAGGGAGTATTTGACCATCATGTCCTTCAACTAATAAAATTACCAAATAGAAACTATAACATAATCATATTAAAAATTGGGTGATAATAACATTGATATAAGTAAAAATAATAGAAAAGTAAACATTTTCCATTTAATTATAAAAATACAGTATTTTATAATAATTTGCTTGTAGGAGTCCATTGTTCCTAATGAGATTATCCAGATTAAAAAAATTATAAAACAATATTTTTAAAGACAATGGAGATCTCCTATGATGATAAGGACCTAAGGGCCAAAACGTGCAGAAAGGGCGACTTGTTGAGGTCAAACTCTTCCTTTCTGGATTGAAGAGGCTACCTCCAGGCTTATGGGAAAAGTATCTGTTTAGTTGCAGAACTTGTATATAGCATAAATTTTACAGGTCTTAGGATACAGAATTGAGAATTCTGATATTCAGAGGAAGTAGAACTTGAGAGCTTAATATTAAGGAAGAAGCTCAGAGAAATGATCATGACCCTCGGTAAACACATACTCATTAAGACATGCTGATTAAATTGACCAGGGCAATAGCTCAGAAAGCACAAAGAGGCCTTAAAGCAGAGGCTTTTTTTTCCCCCAGAAGTTTCATGCAGTTGAAAAAAATAAAATCGGTTCAGAATTTTCAAAGGAAGTAGAATGCTAGAAAATACCTCCAGGTCTTATATTAAATAGCAATGTATGGTTAATGGTAAAATATTGAAAGCATTGCTGCTGAGATTGAGAAATATGGATGTGCTAGCTAAAACTATATCCATTAAAAATTATATTGAAATCCCAAGTCAATAGAAACAGCAAGAAAAGAAAAAGAATAATGATTGAAATGGAAGACTGTCATTGTTATAAGACTACTTGATTAGTCTTATAAACAGTACAAGACGTTAGCAATATGAGCAAGATCAGGCTCATAAGCAATGAGATTACATATTTAAATGAATAAGGTATAAGAAAATTAATGGTCACAGGATAACAAGGCCAAATATTAAAATCAATTGTTTTTCTATAAGTCATTAACAAACAAATTAAATTTTAACACTACTGTTTAGAAAAACACCAACCCTGTTAACTCCTTTGGAATATATTTTGCTCACATTATGGGCAAGACACCTAAACAGAAAGCCATGAAACACTGAGAAACATTAAAACAGGTTTATATACAAGCAGATATGTGCCTGTGAAGTGAAAAATGAAACACTGCTACAGAGTTACAGAATTTAGTGCATTTGGTTTAATGCAAGTTTAGCCCAGTAGACCAAAGAGAATAGAGCAGAGGTTTACAAATAAATGTACTTCAGAATCACCTGAAAGGTATATTTTAAATTTTCTTTCAGGTTATTAACTTAAAAATATAGTGTTAAACTAACGTAAAGAATCTTTAAGTTCAACTTACAAAATTTTAGTTTTTATGTGTAGCAAGTAAATACTTCCAGCACTGCCTTTGAAAAATATAAATTAATTATGCTTGAATAGGATAAAATACCCAATAATATTCTCCTTATGATATTAGGTTGCAAAGTTTCTTTTAACTATTTCATCTGAATTTCTAAATTTGATATGTTAAGTTTTCTTTTTAGGTTATCTCATAATTATGACAGAGAAAACTACAACTTAATAGAAAATTTTCTCCCAAAAACTCTTAAAGAATTTTTATAAATCAGTAAATTAAATTCCCTTAACACTCTAACTGCTAACAAAAGTCCAAATTCTTTTAGATACTGCTAACAAAAGCCCAAATTATTTTAGTTATTTTAGCTAAAAATAAAGTATCAAATATACTACATTCCCCTAAATATCACAAACACTTTCATTAAAAAAAGTGCTATCGATTATTCTAAATAATAATGAAGTATTAGTGATTTAGACTTGGCTCCCTTTATTGTCTTAATTATCTCTTAACTTGCTAGTGGGCATGGTGAGGTTACCTGGTGGAAAATTAAAACCCTTTGTACTGTTTGTTATGCTAGGCTTACTGTAATTATTGTTGATATATTTGTTTATCATTCCTAAATTTGAAATCATTTTATAAGAACTGGTTATATGCCTTGGTTCCTTCCAGGGCACTGATTAGACAGTCGGGACCATTAACGCTTCCTGATTTGGTAGATAGAATTTCTAACTTCTAGTTACTGCTAATTGAATTCTGCTTTCTTCCCATGGTCTTATCTGGCTACAATTCTAAAAACATTTTTTAGCACTGCCACAATTCTAAGTATGTTTTAATGTCATTCACTGCATTTCAAAATTTTTCACATCGCTTTGTCTTTTGTAACTGTAATTCTGATGTTAGGCTTTCAGAATCAAAAAGGAAGGAAAATTATGAATAGCAAAAAGAAGATGATATTTGTTTCTTCCACCCTCTAATACAGGCTTTTTTCTTGCCAGTCCATTGTGTTGTTGGGTTTTCAGCTCCTCTTCTTATTGAATAATAGCAAGGTCAACATGTTACTTATATAGGAAAGGGTAAATGTGAGCTTGTCTTTGACACTTTGGAAATAATTTGTGTTAAATTTCAACTGATTCTAAAGTATAGACTAGTGAAAATATACTAAACCCAGGTTTGGCTGCTCACCACTCATAAGCCAATAGTTCAAGAAGAAAATGTCAGTAGAAGTGAAAATTGTTTTAACCAGAAAGCTGGGAAGATGGTAAACTTGTGTCCAGAGACCAAAGACTTTGCTTAACCATGGCAGTTTGTAAAAAGTAAAAAAGGTTGCGGGGGACAGTGGTGAAGAATCTTATCGAATCATTAAAATAGGAGGTTGGGTTCTGTATTATTCTCCATTGGGTACAGACTGGCTGACTCTTTCTTCAGATGTTATCTTGCATGCATGATCTTAAGGGGGAATTGCTTGGAGCGGGGGATGTTGGGGTTGAGAGCTAGTCATTTTTTTTTAACTGCTTAATTCCTCATTTTATCTAGGAAAAGAATCAACAGGTTAGACGAAGCATGTTTTTATTTCAGGAGAGCATTAACTCAGGCATTAGTTGCAACTGCTTAATGATCTCATTTCTATAACTAGTTTCTTCTAAGGTTGAGGGGACCAGAAATAGGCAAACAGGATAAGGGCAAAAGAGCTGCTTTCAATTCCTCACTGTCAAACATCATTCCATTTCTATGGGATTAGCGGTGAAGGTCTATCATCTGTAACTTCTTGCTGATACAGGGCACCGTGTTCTGAGTGGAAGGTATCAACATGGGTCTGTAGCATCTCTTTGCTGGCAATTTTATTTTCCTGCTTACAATATACAGGCAGAGCAAGCTACACTTATTTTGACGCCGCAAAAGGTATAGATTATTATGAGCAATAATGTTAATTCCATTCTTTAAAGCCAGTTCTTGGATGTGTGCTAGCCATAGATTCAGTACTACTCAATATGGAAAAGCTTATAAAATGGCTGCAGTCTGGTCTTCATGTAGTTAGCTTTTTTCCCTTTTTGGCAGTCACGGTATCTGTAGAACAACTCAGGAACATGCATCAGACACTGAATCTGTGACTCTAGTTTCCCAGAGCCATTACTGCCCTAGAATCATTAACTGTTCAGTTTTGTCCTAGGGATGGGAGTAAGGGCCATGGTGTTCTACTCGGTTCCAGAAATAACTTGGATTTCTTGTTAGATCTGGGTGCTAAAATGATCCTATCCATCTCCACCTGTATGACTTTGAACATGTTACTTAATTTTGATATATTTCCATATCTTTATATCTGAGGTAACTAAATATGCCACACCAATCTGTTGTGAAAATAAAGTCACCTTATATCTGTAAAGTGCATTTGAAAGTGCTTGACCCATAGATAATGATTATTAAATTGCAGTTGCAATTATAGTTATATATCAAAATAATCTTCTACATGCTAGGTGGAGTAGTTTATCATTTACATCAAATGTAGCTTCTAAAATAGATTTTACTTTTAAGCTGACTAGAACAAAGAGTTTACCCATTTTTTTTTTTTAATCTTTTTAGGGCTGCATCCATGGCATATGAAAATGCACAGGCTAGAGGTTGAATTGGAGCTGCAGTTGCTGGCCTAGGCTGCAGCCAAAGCAATACCAGATCCAAGCTGTATCTGTGACCTACATTACAGCTCATGGCAATGCCAGATCCTTAACCCACTGATTGAGACCAGGGTTCAATCTGCGTTCACATGGATACTACTTGAGTTCGTTACCGCTGAGCCACGATGGGAAATCCTGCAAAGAATTTACTTTTAAATCTGCTCTCTTTCATACAGATGTCAAGACCTATGAAGTGTCTGAGATTTTACCCTATATGTAAACTGATAAGTTACCCTGCCAAAAATTTATGCAGAGATGCAAGCCTTCTGCTTTAGACAAAGAGAAGTTTGTGACTCAAAGCAACAGCAGTAGTCAGCATTATATCATTTGCTACTAGTTCCTCAGGACCAGATTCCCACTTAGTAACATGATACCTGTATAAACAATGGGTTGTTAGAAGAAAAACTGAGTTTAGGAAACATCAATCTTTTATAACGAGGATTCTAGCAAACCTACCTGAACGTTGCCCTGGAAAGAGACATTGTCATTATTAATATGAACAGCATCCACTGTGCCCTTTGTTCTGGATAATTCTTTCTAACTTCCAAGGCTATTTGCTTTATGAAAAATCTTGAAAGATAATACAAAACTAAAACCGTGAATGCCTCTGCTCAGAAGAGAGACAGAGGCAAGTAATTTATAGAGATCTGTCTCTCTACAGCAGATTATTGGAGATTTTGCCCTTCTAAAATAAAAATCAGGAAGAAAAGTTCATAAGCACAATCCTAATACTTGGTTGTTTTCAAGTATTCAAAGTGCTAAATTCTACCAAAACAATGTTTTAAAAGGCATGGTAAAAGAGATCAATTACTAGTAAAGGTCATAATAGTGTTTCAGAGGGGAAGTAAAATTGGGATATTTATGAGGTTTGGAGGATACAGTTCAAGACATGTATTTCAGTGTGAGGGCTTGATAAAGGTTAGCTCGTTTGGAGTTCCCTGATGGCTCAGTGGGTTAAGTATCTGGTATTGTCGCTGATGTGGCTCTGGTTGCTGTTGTGGCACAGGTTCAGTAGATGGCCTGGGAACCTACATACACCATGGGCATGGCCAAAAAAAAAAAAAAGTTAGCTTATGATATAATAGTTAAGGATTGGTGGATAGAGCAAATCTAAGGTTCTGAGAACAAGGTTTCAAAGTGAGTATATTTATTAAAAGTTAGCTATCTGATGTTTATCTTAATGACTTTTTCAGTAGTTTCTGAAAAGAATTTTATTTGCATCTTTTATCTTTCTGGACAAGAATTTTCTGTAATACAAAAGTAAGTGTAAGGTTGGAGAAGTTGGAATTCCCTTTGTGGCTCAGCGATTAACGAACCCGACTAGGATCCATGAGGATGCAGGTTTGATCCTGGCCTCAGGATCTGGCATTGCCACGAGCTATGGTGTAGGTCACAGACGTGATTTGGAACCTACTTTGCTGTGGCTGTGGTGTAGGCCAGCAGCTGCATCTGTGATTTGACCCCTAGCCTGGGAACCTCCATATGCCATGGGTGTGGCCCTAAAAAGCAAAAACAAACAAAAAAACAAAATTAGTGACATTATGATGATATGGAGATTAAGCTCCATGGATATAGATGATTTTGTTCTCCAAATCCAAATGACCATCCAAAGCCCAACATTCCTTGTATATAAAATTTGACTGGTAGCAGAGAGGGGTCTATTCATTTTTAGTAGATTAGTTTAACATCTTGAATAGAGTGATGGGAAAATTGGTGAAACAAAGAGTATACCAAGTAGGGAAGAAATTGACCATAGTGTCTAGAAATAATTGATTTAAGATAGATAAACATAGAGAAAAATAAATATGGGAGGAATAGTAAAAAAATGTTAGCAGAACACTGGGATCTGCTTTAATAAGGATGGAGTGACACCTTATTAAAAAGAATATCTTTCTTGTATTCAGGAAAATCAATTCCAATTATAATACCTGTTCTTCTATATATATATATACACATATTTTATCTTGTAGAAACTATCCGATTGAGTATATTTTAAAGAAGGCAATTACATTGATTCAGAATTTTAGCCAGAGGAGAGTTAACTCATGTCTCTCAAGGTATTTTTTTTTTCAGTTTTTCCTTTTAGTGTAGATGTGATTTTTCCAAACTCAAAAGTTGCATAAATCCCTGTAGCCAAAGGGTGATTTATAAGCAAAGGGGATTGTGGAGATTAGGATGGAGTTCAAGAGAAGAAATAAAAAAGAAACCACTTGAGAAACAAGTCATTTTATGATCCAATGAGAATTCCCCACGCCTCTCATTTTCAAAGCAGACTGTCTAAAAAATAAAGTTTTTTCTTAAAAATAAACCTTCAGATTTGAAAAATACTACTTGTTGCATATGACAAAATTATAGTTTTATAACCAATAGGCTTCCATTTTCCAAATATAATTGTTAAAATATGAGAAAAGAAGGCAACAAAATTAGGTGTGACTTTAACACATTTACTTTTTTTCCAAAGAGAAAATTAGCATCTATTTGTACAGTTTGGTGAACTACTTCTCCTTACATTCTGGTTTATATCTCAGTTTCTCTATTGAAAATTTGCTCCAGTACATACCTAGGAAACCCACTATTAAAACAAACCAAAGCTGCATCCTTCAAATTCACCAGTATCTGTAATAAAGATATTTCATCTCCATCATTCTGACTCTCCTGTCTATCAAACGTGTTTCTGAATTTGGACATGCTAGGAAATGCAACAACATCTAACAAAGGAGGACGCAAGAAGTGAAAGAGCAAAACTAAAATGACTCCCTCAGAGGGAGATGAGATCTAGTGGAAAATTGAGGTATAATCTCTTAAAGTAGCAGATTGAGAGCCAGTAACAATTGCAGTTGAGGGGCAACCATTTATTTATTTATTTATTTATTTATTTATTTAATTTATTTTTTCATTTTTTTGCATTATAGCTAGTTTACAGATTTCTGTCAGATTTTCCAACTGCACCACGTAGTGACCTGGTTACAGGTACATGTATGGATTTGTCACATGTGATTAGACATGGTTCCCCATGCTATACAGTTGGATCTCCTTGATTTTCCATCATGAAAGCACTAGTTGTCCCCATTCCCTCTCACCCCTCCCCCACCCCCTCTCCCACCCGCTTGGCAACCACAAGTCTTTTCCCCAAGTACGTGATTTTCTTTTCTGTTGAGATGTTCATTTGTGCAGTGTTTTAGACTCCAGTTATAAGAGATTTCATATGACATCTGTCTTTCTCCTTCTGACTTGCTTCACTCAGTGTGAGGGTTTCTAATTCCATCCATGTTGCTGCAAATGACATAATTTTATCCTTTTTTATGGCTGAATAGTATTCCATCATGTATATATACCACATCTTCCTAATCCAGTCATCTGTCGATGGGCATTTGGGTTGTTTCCATTTTTTGGCTATTGAGAATAGCGCTGCAGTGAACATGCGTGTGCAAGTGTCTTTCTCAAGGAAATTTTTGTCTGGATATATGCCCAAGAGTGGGATTGCTGGGTCATATGGTAATTCTATGTAGAGTTTTCTAAGGTACCTCCACACTGTCTTCCATAGTGGTTGCACCAGCCTACATTCCCACCAACAGTGCAGGAGGGTTCCCTTTTCTTCACACCCCCTCCAGCAACTGTTGTTTGTGGACTTGTTAATGATGGCCATTCTGACTGGTGTGAGGTGGTATCTCATGGTAGTTTTGATTTGCATTTCTCTAATCATCAAAGATGTTGAGCATTTTTTCATGTGCTTGTTGGCCATCTGTATATCTTCTTTGGAGAAATGTCTATTCAGGTCCATTGCCCATTTTTCAATGGGGTTATGGCGTTTTTGCGGTTGAGCTGCATCAGTTGTTTGTATATTTTAGAGATTAAGCCCTTGTCAGTTGCGTCATTTGAAAAAATTTTCTCCCATTCTGTAAGTTGTCTTTTAGTTTTCTTTTTGGTTTCCCTTACTGTGCAAAAGCTTGTCAGCTTGATTAGGTCCCATTGCTTTTTATCTTTGCTCTGATTTCTGTTGCTTTGGGAGACTGGCCTGAGAAAACATTTGTAAGGTTGATGTTCGAGAGTGTCTTGCCAATGTTTTCTTCCAGGAGTTTAATAGTGTCTTGTCTTATCTTTAAGTCTTTAAACCATTTAGAGTTTCTTTTTGTGCATGGTGTGAGAGTGTGCTCTAGTTTCATTGATTTGCATGCAGCTGTCCAAGTTTCCCAGCAAAGCTTACTGAAAAGACTCTCTTTTTCCCATTTGAAGTTCTTGCCTCCTTTGTCAAAGATCAATTGGGCGTAGGTGTCTGGGTTTATTTCTGGGGTCTCTATTCTGTTCCATTGGTCTGTATGTCTGTTTTGGTACCAGTACCATGCTGTCTTTTTTTTTTCCTTTTTTCTTATAGGTTTATTGAGATATAATTGGCATACAACACCTTATAAGTTCAAAGTGTACAGCACAATGATTTGACTTATATAAATCATGAAATGATTACCATAATAAATCTAATGAATCCATCATTTCGTATAGATCCAAAATTAAAGAAACATTTTTATTGTGATGAGAACTCTTAGGATTTGCTCTCTTAACTTTTATATGTAACATATAGCAGTGTCAGAGTTCCCTGGTGGCTCAGTGGGTTAAGGAGCTGCTGGCATTGTCACTGCCATGGCACAGGTTTGATCCTGCTGGGGAACTTCCTCATGCCTTAGGCAAAGCCAACAAGAAATAAAAGCCATACACAGATGTTAAACATATTTATCATATTGCACATTACATCCCTAGTACCTATTTATCTTATGACTGGGAATTTGTATTCTTTTCTGTATTTTTTTTTCATCTTTTTGCCTTTATCTAGAGCCGCACCTGCGGCATATGGAGGTTCCCAGGCTAGAGATTCCTTC
>PVHT021183618.1:3107813-3126631 GCA_004024745.2 Catagonus wagneri | reverse complement strand
GTTTTTTGAACTTCTATTTTATTGATTTCCTCTCTGACCTTAATAATTTCCTTCCTTCTGCTGACTTTAGGGTGTTTTTGTTCTTCTTTTTCTAATTCATTTAGGTGATGGGTGAGGTTATCGATTTGAGATTTTTCTTCTTTTTTGAGGAAGGCCTGCAATGCTATGAACTTCCCTCTAAGCACTGCTTTTGCGGCATCCCATAGATTTGGGATTGTTGTGTCTTCATTCTCATTTGTTTCAAGGTATTTTTGTATTTCTTTCTTGATTTCCTCATTAACCCATTCAGTTTTTAGAAGCATGTTGTTTAGTCTCCATGTAGTATGTTTTCTCTCATTTCCTTTCCTGTGGTTGATTTCTAGTTTCATGCCCTTGTGGTCAGAGAAGATACTTGAGGTAATTTCCATACTCTTAAATTTGTTGAGGTTAGCTCTATGCCCCAGTTTGTGATCTATCCTTGAGAATGTTCCATGTGCACTTGAGAAGAATGTATGTTCTGATTTTTTTTGGATGTAATGCCCTAAAAATGTCAGTTAGGTCTAATTTTTCTATTGTGTCATTTAGGATCTCTGTTGCCTTACTGATTTTCTGCCTAGAAGATCTGTCCATTGATGAGAATGGTGTGTTAAATTCTCCTACTATTATTGTACTGCCATCTATTTCTCCTTTTATGTCTGATAGTACTTGTTGTAGGTACTTGGGTGCTCCTATGTGGGGGGCATATATATTGACAATTGTAATATCCTTTTCTTGAATAGATCCGTTAACCATTAAATAATGTCCTTCTTTGTCTTTCTTT
This sequence comes from Catagonus wagneri, assembly GCA_004024745.2. NCBI lineage: Eukaryota > Metazoa > Chordata > Mammalia > Artiodactyla > Tayassuidae > Catagonus > Catagonus wagneri. The sequence goes on along the minus strand of PVHT021183618.1, from coordinate 3,125,832 downwards.
ATGGCTTTCACCTTAAAGTCTATTTTGTCTGATACGAGTATTGCCACTCCTGCTTTCCTTTCTTGTCCATTGGCATGAAAAGTCTTTCCCCATCCCCTTACTTTCAATCTATCTGTGTCCTTTCCTCTAAGGTGGGTCTCTTGTAGGCAGAAGATTGCAGGGTTTTGCTTATTTATCCATTCTGCCACTCTGTGTCTTTTGATTGGAGCATTCAGACCATTGACATTTAAGGTGATTATTGATAGATATGTATTTATTGTCATTTTAGATCTTATTTCCAGTTGATTCTGTTTCTCTTTTCTTCTTTTCTATTTTTGGATGGATGGGTTCCAGTTATTCTATACTTAAGTTTTTTTCCTTTCAGTATTTGTGGGTTAGATGTCCTGTATTGATTTGTGATTGTCCTGTTTTTTAAGTGTGTTAACACCTTCTTATATCTGCTTGCTGTGGCCTGATAACCATATAGGCTTCAACACAACATTAAGAAAAGAAAAAAGAAAAAAGAAAAAAAGACTAGAGAAAAAAAGTTGTTTTTTTTTCCTTAAAGTTAAAAAAAAAACAGAGAAAATAAAAGAAATAGTCTACGTTTTCCTACTTTCCCTCCCCACAATGTATGGGGTTGTTGTCTGTTTTTTGTAATTTATTTTATTTTAACTAATTTATTTATTTTTGCATCTTCATGTTTCGATCTGCATGTGGGCTTATTTGAATGATTGCTTTCTAATTGTGGTTTCCTCCATTCTAATTCTTACTTTTTACTTTTCTTTCTTTCTTTTTTAATAGGAACTTTTTCAGCATTTCTTTTAGAAAGGGTTTAGTATTGCTGTACTCTTTCAGCTTTTGTTTGTTGGGGAAATTTCTTATGTCCCCTTCTATTTTAAATGATATTCTTGCTTGTTAAAGTATTCTAGGTTGCAGGCCATTTCCTTTCAGCACTTTAAATATATCTTGCCATTCCCTTCCAGCCTGTAATGTTTCTGTAGAGAAGTCAGCTGACAGCCTTATGGGGGATCCCTTATACTTAATGCTTTATTTTTCTCTTGCTGCCTTTAGGATCCTCTCTTTGTCTTTAATTATTGCCATTTTTAATATAATATGCCTTGGTGTGGGACTGTTTGGGTTCAGCTTGTTTGGGGCCCTCTGTGCATCCTGTATCTTGATGTCAGATTACTTTAGATTTGAAAAATTTTCAGACATAATTTCTTCAAATATTTTTTCAATGCCCTTTTCTTTTTCTGTTCCTTCTGGGATTCCTATTATGTGTAAATTGGGCTGCTTTATATTATCCCATAGATCTCTTATATTGCTTTCATGTTTTTTAATTTGAATATCTGTTTGTTATCCTGATTGCGTGATTTCCATTATTCTATCTTCTACATCACTAATTTGTTCCTCTGCATTATTGAAACTGCTCTTTATTGCCTTTAGCTCAGTTTGCATCTCTGCAAATGAGTTTTCTAGCTTTCTTGGCTCCTCCTTATGATTTCTAGCTCCTTTCTAAAGGACTCTGCATTGCTGTTTGCATCTTCTCTTAATTCCTGGATATTCCACGTTAATTCTTCAAGTATTTTCATTACTTCCCTTCTGAACTCCATTTCTGACAGACTACAGAGGTCTGTTTCATTGTTGGCTGCTTTAAAAGACTTGTCCTGTTCTTTTAACTGGGAATGGTTTTTGAGCTTCTTCATCTTGTTTGTGGTTTTTTTTCTGTGAGTTTGGGGAAGCCACGCTGTGGTCTTGGATGGCTACTTCTAGGGAAGAGCTCCCCTTTGTATTTTTTGGTGGGGTTACTATTTATTTTTGGTGTAGGAGTTTGAATATTTGGTGTCTTTTTCTTTGGAGCAAGCAGGCTGTTATCTCAGTGGTACTCTGAGTGTTCTCTGTGAGAGTGTAGGAATGGCTAAGGTCAACAGTTGGTGCCTAGTCTCTGTGCTCTCAATTGCAGGAAGGTGCCTCTGTCTACTCCTAGTTGCCCAGCCCTAGGAAGTGGTTGTGAGCTCTAGGCAGATCTACCAGGTGTCTTAAGCATTTGGCAGTAGCAGCAGCAGGAAGTATGATATCCCCAGGAAATGAGAGCCATGGAAGCCAGTGTTTGATTGCAAAGTCCTCTTTGAGGTGATTGGAACCACAAGAGATACCAGTCAGAGGCTGGTTCAGCAGGCTGGCATTTGTTCCGCCCCTCCGCTGATGCTAGCTCCTTGGTTGGGGCAGTTTCCTGGCTCCAGCAGCTGGCGCTGGCCCAGCTCCTCTGCAAATGCTAGCTCCGTGTGGTCATTTACTGTTCCGCCTGCCAGAGCTACCAACTCTGTGGGCTGACGCAGTCACCTAGGTCCGTGGACCGGCCCAGGGCCCTGCCACCCCCGCCAATGCTGGATGGCGCGGGCACCTGGGTCCACAGCCTGGCACAGTGCTTCACCCACGGGCTTCAAGGCATGGGCTCTGCCCCCACTGACGCAGCTGCAGCCTCCACTGGCTCTGCCCCACTTCCGCTGTTGTCTCTTTGGCACAGGCACCATTGCCCCACCCTGTGTGCTAGTTCAAGTTGCTTCATATGGCGGTCAGCCGCTCCTGCTCTCCTTCTCCCTGACAATGGAGGCTTGCCTCCCCCATGGGACCAGACTTCCTCAGTTCCCTCAGTCCTGGTTTTGCACTGTACAATCCATAGAATATCGCTGTTCCAAATCCTATCCCCACAACCGCCATGGCCAGCGACCTCAGCCCTCTCCCAGGGACTAACCTTAGGAGCCTATGTCTCAGTTCCCAGGCACCGCCCGGCACCTCAGGCTTTGGTGTCTGTGCCGATATTCAGGTTGTCTGTGTGAGTTTCTAACTCCGATTTTCCTATCTCAGTCCAGCTGCTGCGTTTTTCTCAGGCTTTGATGTCCCTCTAGTTGCATTGATCTTTGGTTAGGTGTCTTCCCAGGGTGTGGATTCCTTTTCTTTTTCACAGCCCCCTCCCTGGGGTGCTGGCTGCTGTCCTGATTCCTTTTCTCTCACTTTTTTTTTTTCTTCTGTTGTTCTACCCAGTTATTTCAAGGGTTTCTTGCAGTTTTTGGAGGTTTAAATTAATCAGCATTCAAGTGATGATTTGTCCAAGTTGTTTTATATTTAGATGCATTTTTTGATGTATTTGTGGGAGAGGGTGAGCGTGACCTCTTACTCCTCCCCCATCTTGCTGAGCTCTGAGGGGCAACCATTTCAATATTTAACAGCTATGCTGCATTGCCACAGAAACTCTGGGCAGACTTTAGGATGGATGACTAGATATATCAATGTAAAATTTTTGGAGAGTATAATATGAGACTCAAGGTGCACATTTATTCTAGGTACAGACACGGGTACTTCCTGTTTCTGTTAAGAACACTAGTTTGTGTGCACAATGTACAAAGAGGCCAAACAAACCAAAATGTCAGAATGAAGCAGAATATGGTTTTCTAGCTGTGCAAGGAGGACAGGTGACTTGTTTACAAAAGAAAACCCCAAACTCCCTGAAGGATCTCAGCAATGCTTTGTTATGGCAAGGTGAGGGATGGATATCCCAGGGTATGTGATTAGCTCCAAAAGTGGACATTCTCTGACTGGTTGATGTTGTGGTAATAGAGCAATTAACCTTATCAATCGTTAGGGCACCAGTAGGTCTGTGGGCTAGTGCTTAGGATTATCAAGTAGTTAGTTTCTTCCATTTGGTGGTGATTTTTAGCATCTTAATAACTCAGGAAATATGTATGAGATAATATTATCTATATTATCTGGATACTTCAGAGAAGAGCTACAGCAGAGGATATGGGGGAGGGGTCTGTCCTGAGAAGTCCACATACTGTCCTACTCAGTAACATTTCCTCATGAAATATGTCTGATAAATTAATGCAGTTTACTCTCTAAGGAAATGTAGAGCCAGGCTCACACATTAAATGTTCTTTAGCCTAAGATCCACCCTGAGAACTGAACCTAAGCCAAAGCTTGTGTGAGACTGGTTGATATCAGAGTGTGATCCAGGTAGAAGATGTAGTATAGAACAGGGAAAGTGAAACACAGAAGGAGGAAAAGCCAGTCGAGGATGTGGTATCAACTTGGATGCTCTCTGGCCACTGTTAACCCATTTCCACTGGGACCTTTTGATTAACCTTATAAAATGGACCACTGAATTGTCCACCCAAAGGAAAAACACAGAAATATTCGTCCAGTAGTCTTTGTCCCCTTTGATCTAGGGTGGCCATAGACTACCTACGCAGTCTTACTAGATGAGAATCCACACATGGGTCTTAGAGAAGCTCAAGGGCAGGACTCACACTGCAGTATTCTCAGCTCAAGGCAAGGCTCTGTGAGTTGCACTTGCAAAAGCTTCTCAAGTCTTGTATAGATCTGATTATTGCAACCAGAGGATTTTAAAAGTGTGTGCAAGTTGTGTCCGATATAAGGAGTAGAAAATTAGAACAAAAATACTATATTGAGGCTAGACTAGGGTTAGATGTTATCTAATAAAAAACAATTTGAGAGGAGATTTAATGATTTTAATGATTCAAAAAGCAGTGGCATGCTATTGTATTTGGTTCCCAGAACCAGTTTCTTTTCAGTATTCTTTTTGCTTGTGATGAAATTATTTTCCAGAATAATCACAAAATTAAATAAGTAGTATTGGTCAAAAAAAAAAGCACAGTGACCTTTTATCTTTAGTTGGATTTTATAATTATAGTAAAGTAAAATAATACATATATTAATAATGTAAAATTAATATCACATACAAAAAAGTGACAACTAAAATTTGGCACTTGCTCTCTAACTCTGCAGGGTTTGATTCACAACCTGCTGTGACCACTGACCTTTAATACATCCCTGAAAGCAGTTCAGGGTGAAAATCAGGAGTGAGGCACTCTGTGCTCTGGGAAAAACTGGCAGAACATGCTTTCAGATATTTAGATATTTTTGGGAGAAAATTTTATGAGCCCAGTTCTTGTATCACCTCATATCTAAAAAAGGACGTCATTCATGGTGACATCTGCTCCTCATGACTAGCAGTAACCTTCTGAAAATATGTGTGCTTGATTGCATATTCCTCCCCTTTAACCAAAATCAAATATACATGGGCCTTCCAATGCCACATTCACCTCTTCAAAGCTGTTTCTCTGAGCTGTCTGAAATGCTTCCTCTTGGGCTATAGTCCTCATTTGTTCCAAATAAAACTTAATTCAGAACTCTAATTTTGTGCATCTTTTTTTACAGTTGACAGAAGGAAAACAAAAGGTGATGAGACTTTGAGTCTATCATAGTAATGAATGATATTATATTTTACTTTTGAGTCTTAAGTTCTGCAAACTTGTCCATGACTTTGTTAAAATCTGTATTTTTTTACGTAGTAAGCCAGATCAATAGCATAGCCAGATCAATTTTAATTCATGATTGAGAAAAATATTTTTATAAATTTTTAATTTCAATAAGTTTGTTTCACTTGATTTACAATTATCCAAAATAAAAATTTCTTGTATATAATAATTAGTTTGGTAGAAATTCATAAAAAATAAATTTAGAAAAATAAATATTAGTGTTCCTTAACTTCATTTAATGCACTAATTTAAAGCAGTTTTCCAGCTGTTAGTGAAAAATGATTGAGGTATTTGAACATCGTCTATCTGATTTTTCTGATGCCATAAAACTGCTATCCTTTATTATTTCTTTTGGTATATTTATTCTAAATATGTTTGCTTTTCTCCCCACCAAAAATATTAATTTCCTTACATTTTCTTGTTGCTGAGTTGCTAGACTTCTCTATTTTTTGCTGTGAACAAATCTTCAAGGGTTAATTTCAAAACTTGGTGTTTTACTATGAGTGATTCAAGTCTTATTCTGCCATTTGCCATACGTATGTATTTTTAATATTTACATATCAAATTTCACCTTCAATTGAAAGACAACTCAGAAAAGACACACAGAAGAAAGCAACATCTGAGCTGTGCCCACATATTCTCTAGATCACTAAGTACTTCATAAGTTGAATTAACTTTCAGAATTTATCTTTCCTGTACACACATCTCCATAATGAACACTCCACCTTTTAAGAAAGTCTTTCATAATTATATCTATATTCTGCAGCATTTTCTATTGATGAGATGAGGCTAGAAAGGATGGATTTATTTTTCATATTTTCAAAGCACATCACCTGAGGAAATCACTCTAAAAAATGAATTATATTCATCTTTAGAGAATAACATGTTCAAGGATCAAATGATTTTTTAGAATTAATTTTGTGACATTTTCTCTCAATACCATCATGCATATTGGCCACAGTTATTGCATTGTCATATCCTTGATGACTGTGTATTCATTTCAGTCAATTTTCTGGGAAATAGAATAAAAGCTCAAAATTAATCCCTTTATTTCATCTTGACCATCTTTAAGATTCATGTGCCTGATCAACTTGTATAAATTATCAAAATGTAGAGCTTTGGGAATGCTGTTTAGAATTTCAAGCTACTATGCATTTTTAATATCTGTAACTATCTGTTCTTTGAGGTAGTTTCCCAGAAAATGAATAATTATTTGGATCAATTTCTCTTCAGAAAAAAATAGCATATTCTTACAAAATGGTCTTTCAACTTTGGGTCATAATTTAAGACTAATTCCTTCAATATCAACACAATGTACTTTATTTGCTGATGATATATAGATTTTTCTGTGATAAGGAAAAAGAAAAAAATTGTTTGGCTGAAAGCATAATTAAGTCTAAATATGATGTGTGATTTGTCATATTTTTAACCCACTTACATATGGTTTTCAGTTCTGTTGCAAAATCTTCTATTTTGTAAGAAGATAGATAGTCAGATATCTCAAGATCATGGATCGTAGGATATGCTTTTCATCAGATTTTTTTGCTCTTGCTTTTTAGGCCACCCTGCAGCATATGGGAATTCCCAGGCTGGGGGTCAAATTGGAGCTGCAGCTGCTGGCCTATTCCACAGCCACAGCAATGTGGGATACAAGCTACCTCTGCAACCTATACCACAACTCATAGCAATGCCAGATCCTTAACCCACTGAGCAAAGCCAGGGATCAAACCCTCATCCTCATGGACACCAGTCAGGTTCCTTATCATTGAGCCACAAAGGGAACTCCTCATCAAGTTTTAAAGTGATTGTTATTGTGATTTTTGCTTTTTAGGGTAAGTTCCCAGGCTAGAGGTCGAATCAGAGCTGCAGCTGCCCGCCTATACCACAGATACAGCAACGCAAGATACGAACCTCGTCTCTGACCTGCACCACAGCTCATGGCAACACCAGATCTTTAACCCACTGAGTGAGGCCAGGGATCCTGCATCCTCATGGATACTAGGCAGATTCCTCTCCTCTGAACCATGATGGGAACTCTTAAAGTTCCAACTTTTGCCTCATTATCTGTAAATGGATAAAAGAAACAATTCCTTAGTTTCAAGCAATTCATACAACTGTTAATATTTTCCCACCATATAGGAAGTGTGTAGACAGTATAAAAACCATGAAGTTGATAAGAGTTGGTATCTTTCTTTGTATTCTTTAAATGTTCACTCAACTGCATAATATATTTATTATTAAATTGGTTCTCTTTTTTTTAAAGTTTCTCAATTTTTCAATTTAATTTAATTTTTATACTGGAATATAATTGATTTACAATGTTGTGTTCATTTGAGCCTATAGTAAAGTGATTCAGTTATACATAAACATATGTCCATTCTTTTTCAGATTCTTTTCCCATATAGGTTACTAGAAAAAATGTTGGGGCGGTCACTTCTTTTAACCAGGTTGACTCTCAATCACAGCAAACCATAATTACTTACTTACATCATAGTACATTAAAATTTATTTATATATCTTCATCAATGTCTTAGTCTTGATCTTTGCAAGCATCTTTATTAGTATTATCACTATTATTGTTGATTCTTCATATTCTTTTTTCCTTTTTTACTTTTTAATGATTTTTATTTTTTCCATTGTAGTTGGTTTACGGTGTTCTGCCAGTTTTCTACTGTACAGCAAAGTGACCCACTCATACATACATGTATACATTCTTTTTCTCACATTATCCTCCATCATGTTCCATGATAGGTGACTAGATATAGTTGCCTGTGCTATATAGCAGGATCTCATTGCTTATCCACTCCAAATGCAACACTTGTATCTATTAACCCCAGACTCTCAGTCCATCCCACTCCCTACTGCTCCACTTTGACAACCACAAGTCTGTTCTCCAAGTCCATGAGTTTCTTTTCTGTGGAAAGGTTCATTTGTGCCATATATTAGATTCCAGATTTAAATGATATCATATGGTATTTGGCTTTGTCTTTCTGACTTACTTAATATGAGGGTCTCTAGTTCTATCCATGTTGCTGCAAATGGTATTATTTTGTTCCTTTTTATGGGTGAGTAGTATTCTATTGTGTATATATACCACACCTTCTTAATCTGTTCATCTATCAATGCATATTTAGGTTGTTTCCACATCTTGGCTATTGTGAATAGTGCTGCAATGAACATACGGGTGTATGTGTCTTTTTCAAGGAAAATTTTGTCCAAATATATGCCCAAGAGTGGGATTGCTGGGTCATATGGTAGTTCTATATTTAGTTTTTGAGGTACCTCCATACTGTTTTCCATACTGGCTGTACCAATTTACATTCCCACCAGCAGGGCAGGAGGGTTCCTTTTTCTCCACACCCTCTGACATTTTATTTTCTAGTATTTGCTTTTTATGGAGTTGTTAATGATGGCCGTTCTGACTGGTGTGAGGTGGTACCTCACTGTAGTTTTGATTTGCATTTCTCTAATAATCAGTGATACTGAGCATTTTTTCGTGTGCTTTTTGAACATCTGTATATCTTCTTTGGAAAAATGTCTATTCAGGTGTTTTACCCATTTCTCAATTGGGTTGTTAGTATTTTTGCTGTTGAATTGTATGAGCTGTTTGTATTTTTAGAGATTAAACCCTTGTCAGTTGCATTGTTTGAAACTATTTTCTCCCATTCCGTGGGTTGTCTTTTTTTTTTTTTTTATGGTTTACTTTGCTATGCCAAAGATTGTCAGTTTGGTTAGGCCCCATTGGTTTATTTTTGCTTTTATTTCTGTTGCCTTGGGAGACTGACCTAAGAAAACATTTGTACAGTTAATGTCAGAGAATGTTTTGCGTATGTTCTCTTCTAGGAGTTTAATGGTATCTTCTCTTATGTTTAATTCTTTAAGCCAGTTTGAGTTTATTTTGGTGCATGGTATGAGGGTGTGTTACAGTTTCATTGATTTACATGTGGTTTTCCCAGCACCACTTGCTGAAAAGACTGTCTTTTTCCCATTTTATATTCTTGCCTCCTTTATTGAAGATTAATTGACTGTAGGTGTCTGGGTTTATTTCTGGGTTCTCTATTCTATTCCATTGATCGGTATGTCTGTTTTGGTGCCAGTACTAAGCTACTCCTTTTCTCTTAAATATTACCAAGTTTTAGAGAAAATGATTCATTGTCATCTTTCATTTGAATCATTTAAGTAGTAGCTGTATAGATCCTGTGGATGTGCAAACATGAATTTCCTACAATTTTTCAAGAACTATATGCAATATTTCATGATTACACTTTGCAAGATCGATTCAGACAGTGATTCATTTACCTATATTTTTTTCTTTTGTTGTACTTCGCTAGAATAGTATTCTTTCATTTTGATAAGAGTGCAAAATTTTAACATTCAAAAATCTTTATGAAACTTAGAAAAATTATAAAACGGTTACTGGTTTCAAAATATTACAAATGGATTAGGCATCTCCAAATTCCTTCAGGAAAAGATAAAAAGTAAAACTATGTAGTCAATAGTTTTATATTCAGTAAATATCATGAACTTTGGCCCTTTGGTTACAACTGATATAGAGATCAGTTAAGTTATTTTTCATAAGTTAATAGATATATTTTATTACAGTCAAAATATAAAATGTTTTATTTGGGTAACCACAGAATTGCTCCACTGATGTGACATTTTATTTTCATTACTCGTTTTCTGTTTTAAAACAAAGTTGTAACAAAATTACACATTTCAATTTTAAACATATTATTAAAATCAGTAAAATATTATATATGCCAACTAATTTTCACTTAAACCAAAATTGTACACTTTACAGTTTGTGGATTATTTTGCTCTCTTACATTTTAAGATAAAAACCAAAACTTCCAGTAATCGTATATAATGACAGAATGAAAACAATTTAAGTTTTGTTTCTTCATCAATGCAATCAGTCTGCTATCACTTTTTATTTTGAATCTGTCTTTGAAAAATAGTAATATGTAGTACATATTCATTGGAAACACACTATATAACCAAGTGAATTTAAATGATTACAAAACTTTAAAACTTAATTTAGAAAATGACTATATCTGAGTATATTATATAACTGGAAAATCTCTGAATTAACTTCATGTAGTATACATTAGAGGGAAAATAATAAAATAAATAAATTGCAAGCACACAAATACATTTTTAAATTGACCATAACCATAATTTTTTAACTTAAACTAATAAAAGGTTTTTAGAGGGAAAAGTATTTTATTACTGATATTGTTTAAAGTTGTTGGATCATAGTGTTAAAAAATGTAAAACTTTAATTTTAGTTTGTTAAATTATTTTTGTAAATTATGAGTAATCATGCACCCCCTTACTGCCTGCTCTGCAGCAGAATGCTAGGTTTGTACTATCATGTGATGAAATGAAAAGTAACATGGGAGCAGGATTTTCTTTAATAATCACTGCTTTGGCAAGCCTACTACTGACTGACTTAATATTTTTCACTATAGGAACCCTTTTAAACTGAGTTTAGAGAAAGTTAGAAAAAGATAAATATCTGGGTCAGAAAATAATGGGACTGAGAAAGGGGAGATAATATTCAGATCCAGCTGACATTACCAATTTAAGTACACTTGTTTAGGAAGCATATTTAAGGTCATGAAATCAACTGATCTTTTCTCATAGGATGAGGAAGAGGCAAAGGCAAAAATAAAAACTTAGGGGATGTTCCTTGATTACAAGAAAATAATAAAAAACAAACACATTGTATTTTATCCCTAGAAATTTCAAACTTCGTGAAAAGACATTTATTTGGGAGCATGTGTTAAGAGATATTGCTTACATTCACTGCTTACAGGAAACAAGCAGAAAGCTGGCTTCTTCGACCTATGCAATTCCATGGTAAGAGCTAATGTTTCTAGTCCCTGTTTTGCCTAAAATTTGAGTAAGCAATTTTGTTTTTTCTCTTGTAACAAAAGTACTTCAATTGACAATTACCAAGTAGAATGCCAGGCACCTGCCAAGTAATCTTAAATGGTAGCCATTAGTCCCACTGTTTTTTTGGCGGGGGGAACATGCATCATGCAGAAGTTTTCAAGACCGAAACTATGCCATAGCAGTGACCTAAGTCACTGCAGTAACAATGCTGGATCCTTAACCCACTGAGCCACACAGGAATTCCAGTCCCACAATTATTATTACTATTATTAACTTCCAGTAGATTCTGTAGTATATCAAGACATTCTGATGATCTAGTCAGCTTAAGCTCAGAGTCATGTAGATCCTAATACATATTTACTAGCAACTTATTGTTTTGGCTATGTTACTCATTTTTGTGTGCTGAATTGAAAAACACAGATATATGATCAGATCTTCTATTTCCCCTCCTCCATGTGCCCAGTCTTCACTGAAGTGTAGTGAGATCCATGCTTAACATAAGCCTAAGTGGAACTAGCACCTTTCTGACTCTTTTTACTGAGTTTAAACAGCTCTCTTTGAAATTAGGTACCTCTTTTTTTGAATTGTTGATTATGTTCTTAACTATTGTATTGCTTCAAAGTACAATCTTTGTGTCAGTGACATAGAAAATGAAAGTTAAGCTACAACTGGAGTTTACTGCCCTTATGAGAAAAAAAAAAAGACTTCCAATGTCCTTGCTGTTAAGAAATGCTGTAAAAATGGTATGTTTTAATAACCTGTTGTAAGATTGTAGCATTTGAATAGATAATATTAAGAAACAAATTCATAGGATAAATGAATGCCTATTATTACAGAATTATGGTATTAATAAGACAAAGATTTCCATCATTTGCTATGTTTGGATTATTCTTTACTCTTCCATCCTTTTTAGGATTTGCTTCTGAATCTTAAGAAAATAAAAACATATGAAATTGTTCATGATAAATTTCTTCCATTGCATTTTAAGACAGCATGCTTCTGAATTATATGAACTCTGAAGGCTGTTTTAGTGTCTCTAATAGCCTGATTTTATCAGGGGTAATTTAAAATTTTAGATAAGCTTGAAGTTGAGGTTTTCTACATTGTAAATTTTATAACTTTATTGTAGTTCTATGCATGGACCATGCTCTTTTTTACTTCCAGACCTTAGCGTTTGTGGTCTCTGCAGTTCTTTAGATTCTTCTTCCCCACTCTTTCATTTCAAGTTCACTAGAAATATTCCCCTTGAAATACTTACAGAGATATTAAATTATAATTTCTCCCTATTTTGTGCTTCTATTTTACCCTGCATTTTTCTCTATTTGTTCAAATGTCTTAAAAGCTCCCTGTGTCATTTCTGAAACTTGTGTCACCTAGGTCTCCAGTTTTGTCTCCTTACCCCTCCATTTTTCCCTACTGCCAAGAACAGCTTCTGATAATAATGTATCAATATTTGTTGAACAGGTGTTTAAATGAATGAATAACAAGGATAGAACATGTTGAATATGATGGGATCCAGGCAGGTTATAGAAGAAAATTATGTTCACACAATTAGTACTACATAAGAATAAAGCCATAATAAGAAAACAAGTTTTGGAGTTCCTGTCATGGCTCAGCAGAAATGAATCAGACTAGCATCCTTGAGGACGCAAGTTCGTTCCCTGGCTTTGCTTAGGATGTTAAGAATCCGGCATTATTGTGAGCTGTGGTGTAGGTCACAGACATGACTCGGATCCCACATGGCATTAGCTGTGGTGTAGGCCAGCAGTTTGGACCCCTAGCCTGGGAACTTCCATATTCCGCAGGTGCAGCCCTAAAAAGACAAAAACAAAAAAGAAAAACAAGTTTTCTCAAATTTTAGTCTAATTCTCCCACCATACACTGCCTTAATTAATCATTATCCCCTAATTATGGTAAACTGAGAACAAAAAGAATGAATTGTTTAATAAACCATTTCTTGAATGTCGACTTTGGGGTTAATATCTATATTCAGTTTTGCTGATTTTTAGTAATTCAGGTGCATGAATCTTTTTCTAGAACTGTAACTCATTTGTTCTAATTTACATCTCTAAAGAGCAGGAATTTCACTATCAATGAATAATAAATGACAGCAGCTGGACTTTTATAGCTGAGGAGATATATATAGTGCTATAAATAAATCAATATTTGTATTTATGTGCTGTGGCCAAAGTATTTTTCTTCTTTGAAATTAAGCATTAATGAATTTTGTAAGTGATCTTTGACTTCAATGAAAAGTTCATCAGCGAACTGTAAACGGATTCATTTGTGAGGTATTAAAATAGAAAAATAGCAATGTGAGATGGCCTGCCTAGTAGAAAAGTACCTAGATTTTAAAGAACCAATTTGATCTCACTCTCTGATTATGCCTCCGGAAAATGTGTGGGCAAAAAATAGAATAGTTCATTGTTGTGGTAGAGAGGACAATGATGGGTGTGAGAAGCAGAGAAATAACATAGCATCGCTGCACACAGAAAAAGAAAGAAAAGCATCTTCTCTTACTTCACCTTTGTGTCACACTTATGCTAGCAAATAAATGCTTCCTTTAAATTCCCAACTTCTCCCATAAAGAGGAAATAAAAAATAACCTAGATCAGGAGAAAGAGGTCAAAAAGGATATTTCTTATTTGTCCTCTCCTGAGTTCCTCCTTGCAAAGAAAGTAGTAAAAGAGTTTTATAAATATTCTTTTTGAAGCCTACTTAACTATTTAGCTGCTTAGAAAAGATATTCCATTTCTGAAAAAAACGCTGAGAAGATCAGATAAATTTTTCCCCATCATTCTCTAGTTGGAATTTATTCTGTAGGTGGCATATGTTATTCTGTAACATTTGAATATCAAAAAAGCCCAAATCCCAATTAGTACTTTTTCATACTACTTAAATTTTCTTACAAATCTTTGGATTACATTCCTAAATCACATTTATTTGATTATTATAAACTTGTTTTATTTTATGGTTAAAATTAAAGCAGGATTAATATCTAATCAAATTTCCTTTTTTCCTCTTATTTAAAAAACACAGAAAACTTTGCTAAGGGTATCTGGCAGAAAACAGGTGTTACAAAGGATCCAATACTAGGTTCATCTCAAGCTTTTTTTCTGCAATTCTTTTTACATTATTTAATGAATTTTATTTTAATTATAGGTGTACAAAAATCATCACAAGTCAATTTGATAGCATTTGCGTCCCAAACAAGACAGTGACCTGATTCCACAGAATTTGTAGGAAAATATTTGTTCTTCAATACTCATATTTGTTTGAAAGAATAGTTTTACTCTTGTTTGAAAGAATAGAATGAACTCAGGCTGGTAACAACCACAGGATTGATTAATTCTAATTAAACATTATATATTTTTCAAGTCATTCTAATATTTTATTTAAATTTTAATGATTAGATTTTTATTAAATCATAAAGTTTTGTAAAGAAGAAACTTTAATAATGAAATCTTGGCTTTAGTAGAGAAAGCAAATTACCTATATTAAAATAATTTGTTAAAAGTTAATATTCCCAATAGTCAGTCAGTCATCTGTTTTTAAAATTTAACCAATAAAACAAACTAACAGCATGAATTGAGTCTGTTTCTAAGACCCAAATTCCTTCTTGCTAGGACTCCAGGGGACTTGAACTTTTGGTCTGACAAAATAATATGTGTCCTGTGTATCTTAACCACATCCCCATTAACACAGGAAGAAAGGGTTACCTAAATTAATGTGGAAAAAATACTCAGCTCTCCATGGTATTCTTTCTATGGTGAACGCAATGTGAGGGTTCTGACAGTTGTTTATTTTCTTCTTGACACTCATGTTTTTTGAAGCACCATGAGTTTCTATCAAAACCTGATCATCCAGAACACTTTATCACTCTTCTGTATAATCTTTAAAGGTGAATGGAAATATGTAACTGATTTTATTAATTTATTTAAAATATATTTATGAATATGTACTCTATGTTAGGCATATTAAAGTGTAAATGAGAACTACTTTGCTTTTTTCTAGATGGGTATATATATCAAATAAATAATTATATGTAGCAATTGAAAAATTTAGTAAGAACTATCCCATAAAGGATATAAAAAGGAAATGGAATTGAAATTAGCAAGGTGAAAAGTGGGAACAAATCTGTGGCTTGCTAATTATGTAGACACATCAAAGTTATAAAGTTAAGTAGAACAGAAAAAAATAGGAAAATGTTTCTTTACTTGCCATTACCTCATTGGAAAAAGCTATACTTAACTCTGCATTGTATAGGAATTTTTTATAAACATTTGTTAGAAAAGGGTGCCCATATAAACATAGCTTTGGATTGAAAAACAAGTAAGTGATTTTATACTAAATACCCATAACAGAGTTCCTCAGAATCCATTTTCTTATCTGGAAATAGGCATGTAGTGGATGGTTATATTACCATAGTAATGGCCCTCATTAATTAAAAGTTGTCCTAACAGGCATAATGGCATAGTTTACTTACAATGTTGTATTACTTTCAGGTGTACAGAAAGGTGTCTCAATTATATGTGTGTGTGTGTGTGTGTGTGTGTGTGTGTGTGTATGTGTATTTTTCCCATATAGTTTAATACAGAATATTGAATAGATTTCCCTATGCTATAAAGTAGGTCCTTGTTAGTTATCTATTTTATATATAGTAGTGTATATAGGTTAATCCCATCTGCCTAGTTTATCCCCCACCCCTACAATTTCCTTTTTTTGGTAACCATAAGTTTGATTTCAAAATCTTTGAGTTTGTTTCTGCTTTATAAATAAGTTCTTTTGTATTATTTTTTAGGTTCCACAGATATATCTGCCTTTGACTTATTTCACTTAGTATAATAATCTCTAGGTCCATCCAGGTTGCTATAAATGGCATTATTTCATTATTTTTTTATGGCTGAATAATATTCCATTGTATATATGTACAACATCTTCTTTATCCATACCTCTGTTGGACATTTAGGTTGCTTCCATGCCTTGGCTATTGTAAATAGTGATGCAGTGAACACTGAAGTGCATGTATCTTTTCAAATTATGGTTTTCACTGGATATATGCCCAGGAGGTAGATTGCTGGATCATATGGTAGTTCTATATTTAGTTTTTGAAGGAATCTTCATATTGTTTTCCATAGTGGTTGTGCCAGTTTACATTCCTACCAACAGTGTAGGAGGGTTCTTTTTCCTCCACACCCTCCCCAGCATTTATTATTTGTAGACTTATTGATGTTGGCCATTCTGACCTTGGAGAGGTGATACTTATTGTAGGTTTGACTTGTATTTCTCTTATAATTAGTGATGTTGAACATCTTTTAATCTGCTTTTTTGGTCCTCTCTCTGCTTTTTGGGGAAATGTCTATTGAGATCTTCTGACTATTTTTTGATTGTGTTGGGCTTTTTTTGAAATGAAGATGCAAGAGATGAAAAATATTTATATTTGAACATTGAAGATGTATCATGTATGAGTTCCTATTTCAAAAGCTGAACTGTGGTTCACATCCCATAGAATATAACGATTAATGTCTAAGATTCCAGAATCAGGTTGCTAAAGTTTGAATGCTCCTTTTCACTAATAAACTTTGTAGTTTTTGCCGAATTACTGCATATTTCAGATCATAGTCAGTAAAAGCAGGATGTGGTATGCTTGATAACATGATATGTTTTAAAATTGAAACTGTGTCTATCATAGAAGAAGAGTCAATAAATCTTAACTATAATAATTAGTGTTAGCTTTGGTGGCATTATTATTAAAGTTTTTAAAGGGCAAAAAATGTATACTTGAAAATGATCTTCTTTGGAACTTAAGCAAGTCATATATCTTAGTTATACAGCTTATCAATTAATAAATCACATTAAAATTAACTAAATCTTTTCAAGTTACAACCACTTATCTCATTGAATTCTAAAGAGTGGCTTATTACTTGCTACTATATGACTGAATGTGAAACATTTTCTAAGTTTCAAGAGGATAATGGAGAAAGAGAAGATATTTAGAGTGTTTTATAGATCCTTTGGGATTTTATTTGAAGGAATAATTAATTCAGTATTCACTTAACTATGTCCAGAACTTAAAATACTTTGATAATTCTTGGATTTAATCAGGGCTCATTTGGCTATACTGCATTCAACTATATTATGAAGTAGAGTATCTTTAAATTTCTAATTAGACGATAGTGCGGACAATTACCCTTTCAAAGCTTATATGAATATGGAATATGAATAGTTGATTCTAATTCCTAAGTATTCAAATAAAAATTTATTATACTTTGAATAGCCATTTATAAATAAGACAGGATTTCTTTTCATTCAAATGTCTTTCTCTGTTGATATTTACTGTGTTTGAGATTACTTTCTTGAAATGAAAACATAGAACTTCATATCCAAAGAAATGTGTTTTGGATGTCATTTTCTTTTGTGGGAAAGTTCCAATCTCCATTTCCCATGCTAGAAAACATGATATTAGATGAAAGGAATTTAAAATAGTTAATATATAAGTTCAAGTTTGTATTCTTTAATAAACTTTGAGATTCTTTGAAAAAGATAATGATTTTTTTCAGTGATAATTATTTCAGAAAGGCTTTTCTCCTGGAAATATTTACAACTTTATAAAAACTGGTATTAATAGTTTCATATTTGTTGATGAAAAATTAGTGTTTCTACTCTAAACAACCTACTAAAAAAAGATTAATGAATGAGCTGAATAGCATCACACCTATATTAACCATCAAAGTTCAGGTGTACAGAGCCTGCCTAAGACTGAAGTTAAAATAGGAGAATTGAGAATCACTTTTTGTCAT
>PVHT021183618.1:3077836-3101199 GCA_004024745.2 Catagonus wagneri | reverse complement strand
GTTTTTTGAACTTCTATTTTATTGATTTCCTCTCTGACCTTAATAATTTCCTTCCTTCTGCTGACTTTAGGGTGTTTTTGTTCTTCTTTTTCTAATTCATTTAGGTGATGGGTGAGGTTATCGATTTGAGATTTTTCTTCTTTTTTGAGGAAGGCCTGCAATGCTATGAACTTCCCTCTAAGCACTGCTTTTGCGGCATGCCATAGATTTGGGATTGTTGTGTCTTCATTCTCATTTGTTTCAAGGTATTTTTGTATTTCTTTCTTGATTTCCTCATTAACCCATTCAGTTTTTAGAAGCATGTTGTTTAGTCTCCATGTTTACTACATATTTTTTAAATTTAATTACATTCGGTATTAATTTTATATAATAATATATACTTGCTCGTACAGTGTTTATTGTATAAATATATTCATTTATATAAATTGCATAAATTATACTTATTTACATGTATCTACTAATATTTTAGCTATGAATTTACATATGAATGTTTTATACAATTTAAGAATAATTTTTTTTTTCCAACCACACCTACAGCATATGGAAGTTCTGAGGCTGGGGACTGAATCAGAGCTGCAACTGAAGCCTGCGCCACATCTTGAGGCACTTCAGATTCTTTACCCACTGAGCAAGGCCAGGGATTTAATTCACATTGTCACAGAGAAAACATCATGTCCTTAATCCGCTAGGCCACTGCCACAATTCCATGTATATAGTTTAATATAAATACATATACTTAACATTAAATAGTACTTAAATATAAAATATATGTCAAAGAAAAAATATAAATATAAGAAGTTATATAAAATTCTCTCACTGTTAATTTATAGCTATTGAGTGTGTACTACGTGCCAGAGCTATTAGTATATATTGGTAAATAGGCATGTAGAGTTTAGGGCAAAATAAAGTTGCAAGCCCAAAAATACTTTCCTCAAGATTTAAATATTAAAATATTAATTATATTTAATCTATAAGAGCATTTGAGCAAAAAAAGCATTTTTAATGTTATCATGTAATCATATTATTAAAGAGAATTATATATCCATTTTTTCCTTGTGATGTGGAAAGATGTCATTTTAATTTAAGAAATATTTGAGTTTTAATTATATATGCAAGTATTCTTTGTAGCTTGGAAATGTGTAATTATTCTTATTCACGTAAGCTATCTAGCATGAAATCTAACCTATTCATATTTTTCCTTCAATGAAATAGTCTAAAAGATAAAGGTTTGGCTAAAATTCCTCTATAAAAATAAATTTGGGGCTCGGAATCTGACATAGGCTTTGAAGACATTACTAGAAATCAATACAGGATAAATCAGATGGACTAACACGTTGTTTGAGGAAACTGCTATGTGAACTCCCACAAAAAATGTCGTTTTGACTTTCATGAAAGACATTATCTGGGCTTTTTGGGTGACAGTGTGGGGGTTGATAGAGGAAACAATTTTCAAAATATTACATATTCTACCAATAAAATTGTTCTACAAGTGCTAAAGAATCCTTCTGGATATGGTGTGATTTGAATCTAAAAAATTATTGAGTTTGAGAGGGAATTCATACACATACCCAAAATGGTCCTTCAATTTTATTTCCTTAGATTGATACGTGGACAATAGTTGTTAGAGAATATATATGCTATATGTCTGCAGTGCCAAAGGAGAATATTTTCAAAAGGTATAACTATATGCCATTTCACTAGTGGGAAAAATAGGGCTCTTATTTTACTCTGCTCCCATCTGTGTAACTGTTCCCTAGCACAGTAGTAGCAGGATTGTGTTTACCACAAGCATGCCTAATATGGTTATAGGATTCAGGTGATTGAATTTTGCATTTTGGTATTATTGCCAGTACTTTTTAGTTGTGAAAACTGAAATTGCTATAAATTTTGTTTAATAAGGGTGTGTTTTCATGGGGCTTAACTTGTTTAGAGAAGCTTTTGAACATAGCACATCTCCATTACTTTGTGAATCTCATTTTGTAACACTGCTCTTCTCACTTTGTACTCTTCAGTGTTTCTCTATGCTGTTAGAAGCCCTGCTAGCAAAAGCAACTTATTGCACTCTGTACAGAGCTAGTTGAGAAAGGGCTGTCCAGCCTTCTCTCATAAGTAAAAAGTAGAAAAAATATCTCTAAAGGGCAGAATCAAGCACAAAAATGGTTTTTATTAGCATTTTCTCCACTGATACATTCTTTTTAAATGCTTTTGGAGTTTATAAAGTATGACAATATGGGATGTATTTGGCAAATCTTAACGTATCACTAAAAATTAATGAACCAGATTGTAAAGAAGACAATATTTACTTTTTAGCAGCATAGGTATACTTTGCAAAATGCACAACAGTGGATATATATGTGATAATAACATTTGATTTAAAAAAGAGTAATGATTTAAAATATGTTAAACTTACCACAAAAATATAACATTATATCTGATGCAAAGTTCCTTTAGGAAATAACTTGGGGAGTTCCCGTCATGGATCAGTGGTTAACGAATCCGACTAGGAACCATGAGGTTGTGGGTTCAATCCCTGGCATCGCTCAGTGGGTTAAGGCTCTGGCATTGCCATGAGCTGTGGTGTAGTTTGCAGACGCGGCTCAAATCCCGCATTGCTGTGGCTGTGGCGTTGGCTGGCGGCTACAGCTCCAATTAGACCCCTAAGCCTGGGAACCTCCATATGCCGCAGGTGCGACTCTAGAAAAGGCAAAAAGACAAAAAAAAAACAACAAAACTTGGAATATAAGTGATAAAAATAATTTGGGGTATTAATATGATATAAAATGAGACAATTTTTACCTAAGTAAAATAAAATCTTTTTTTGAATTCATTTTTTTTAATCAACTAGAGATGGACACTGAAGCCATAGGCTAATTTAGGCATATGGATAGATATATATACATATGTATACGCATAAATATATACATATGTATAAGTATATATAAACGCACCCCTACATATAGATATATGATATTGGTAGTTACTTCTAGTATGTGATCTTAAAATATTTTAAGAAGTTTCATAATCTTGTGACCTGTGAAAATTCTTTCATGTATTTAAAATTATAATCATGTAAGCAACCTAGATGGATTCACATATAATTTATCAAAAACATCACGTGCAATATATTGATTTTTTAAAAATAAGAAATCTGTTTTTGAGCAGCAAATTTTGAATGAGGATTTTGAGGAAACTCAATAGTAATATGCTTTTAAATATAAACTGTTTTTTTATAAATAACAAGCATTATGCTTTAATGGATTGTTATTCAAAATTAGGGCATTCAGAGATGTGATTTGAAAAGTGATATGAGATGAAAAACCTCTAATATTCAGCAATGAGTGCTGTGCTAATTAAACTGCATAATCAAGTAATGTCAAGGATTTAAAGATTATTATGCAGCTGCTTCAGAATGAGTGTGGAAAATGAGTGAGGATTAGTTACTATTTACTTCTTTTTAACTCCTTTAAAACTTACATACATTCAAGCTGAAGGTGGCAGGCAGGAGAGTAAAAAAATGCTAAAGCCTAACCTGTCTTCCCTCCACTTGGAAACTTCTCTTTCCATCTTAATCCAGTCTTCTCGTTTGGTCCATTTGAATTTGTTTCCGTTAGTATAAATCTGGTATTTCACTAAATATGTGGTGGGTAATGACTCCTCAGGTTCAAACTCCAAAAACATGGCTGTTACAAGACATGAGGCATCACATTCCAGAAGGTCACAACAAGTCCACAGCACAAAACTGTATATACATAGAGTGCAAAAACAAATGAGTGAGATATCATTTGACTGTAATCATCCCTCTCCACTTGCTTTACTAATTTTAGTGAACTTTCTATTTCGAGTGTGGTGAGCCTTATAATGACAATATTATCATTTTAAACACACAGCAAAATTGCTTTGTTATTTGCAACCATAAAAATAGTGGTTACAATATGCCTTAGCCACTCAATAATTGAACATCGTAGCTCCACAACCTTTATTATGCACATTTATGGAAATGTGGATTGGAGACAAGGTTGACATCCTCCTCACACTTGTTCCTGAGAATTACTGGATGCCAGAAATTAGCTGTAAATGACTTTTGCTCTTTGGAGAAGGTCAATATTAGATGGGAAAATAATTTGTGTACACTGGAGTGTAAGTTCTGCATGAGCAAGGGTTCTTTTGGTCTTCTTTAATGCTGTAAGCTTTGTGCGTAACCTGTTATATAGAATATAGTTGTCATTCAATATATATTTATCATGTAAATAATAAATGGTGATATTAGGGATGTTATTTTAGTGACAATATCTTATCTCTCTCTCCCTTTTTTTGGGGGGGTCACACCTGCAGCTTATGGAAATTCCTGGACTAGGGAACAGATCACAGCTGCAGCTACTGACCTATACCACAGCCACAGCAACAGAAGATCTGAGCCTGCATCTGTGACCTTAGAGGGTTCAAACTGCATCCTCATGGATACTAGTTGTGTTCTTAACCTGCTGAGCCAAAATATTGGGAACTCCACTATCTAATTTCTTGAGACCCTTTTTAACATAATATTCTCATTGTTAGTGATGATGGTAGCAAATAACACCAGAATATTTTAACAAATATTATCACCAACCATGGACAGTAAGCTGTGTTATTGCGTTCAATTGATATATTGTTTGAAGACTGATGACTATACATGTGCATAGACTATGACTTGAAGTGTGTAAAAGTGTAGATATACTGGTTCCGTGTGTACTTTCCTTAATATGACCATGCTTTTTTCATCTAACTTAATGGGTTTAGCAAATATTTATAGTATATATGTAGAATTACATATCAATTCAGGTTTTTTTTTTTCTTTATTTTATGGCCACACCTGTTATATAGGGAAGTTCCAAGCCAGGGGCTAAATTTGAGCCACAGCCGCAGGTCTGCCAGGTCATTTAACTGACTGCACCACAGCAAGAACTTATGAATCCAGTTTTTTATACGGGTCAAAATAAAAAATGACTAAACTTTTTGAAACTACTTTCTGTACCAGACTATGTCTTTTTTTTTTTTTAACAGACTATGTCTTTTTTACCCTACAGGCTATCATTTTTGTTAATATGAGAAAATAAAATGAAAATAATTATTAACAATTAAAATAGTGTAAGTTAAAATGCATAGAAAATTGGCATCAAATACACGTTTATTGTAAATTCAAATCACATTATTAGAATTCATTACCATCCCTTCTCTTATTATTTCACCTCATGATACTTTTGTTTTATATTCGGTCATACATTTTAAAAACCTCAGTAAAGAGGGATTTTATTCTGATACTGCATTCTAGCAGCTATTCTAAAACCTGAAATCTAAAACATGTATTTAATGACATAATATAAAGAAAAGAGAAAGGACTTCTGATTTCAAGTCCAGCATGTAAAGAGCTTAAAAGTTATCACTGCTCTTCTTACAATAACCACAACAAAAACTGAATAAATTAAAATGAAGAACTTTCTTGAACCATCAAATAGATGAATTTGCGGGACAAACCACTACCCTGAAATCTGAAGAGAGAGTAAATATTGAGAATCACAGCCAAGATCTGTATCCCTGGAAGAGAAGCCCATTGGAAATATAAGTGGTATCAGCTTGTAAATGGCAGGGTTAATGAGCTGTTGGAGGCAGAGCACAAGCAAGGCTGAGAATGAGAAACCACTGGGGACCACAGTTTTAGGAGGCAACATTTATGGGTTTTACCTCCAAAAATCCCATCAGATTCTCCAGTTGAAGAGCCAGTAAAAATCCTCTTGTGGTTTGGTAGATGTAGAGAAACATTAAAACTTCATATTAAAGACCTTATTGAAAAATAAATAAATAAATAAATAAATAAATACATACATACCTGATTGCCTCAGTTCCTATTACCCTATATATCATTAGCTGTATTTTACCACAATACTATAATGCATGCTAAAAGGCAAGAAAAAAATATAGTCTAAAGAGATGAAAGACAAATAGGAGAAAATCTGCCTGAACTTGCATTCATTAATGAGATTTTAGCTTGTTAACACCAAAACGTAATCTGTGGAAGAAAACATTGAAAAGTTGTTTTAATTAATATCAAATAAATAAATGCTTTGAGGAAGACACTGTTAAAATAATAAAAGCACAAGGAAAACTGGGAGAAAATATTTTCAAAACACATACTGATAATTTGTAGCCAAAATATGTAAAGAATTCTTAAAAACCCATAAAAAAGTTTTAAAAAGTTTAAAAATGGGCAAAATATCCTAACAGACATTTCAGGTTAGTATTTACCCAACTGATTTGAAAAATTACTTCCCAAGAAAACTATTATGTGAATCTTTATAGAAGTTTTATCCATAATCAACACAAGCTGGAAGCAACCAGTATGTCCTCTAAAAGGTATTGAATGGATAAACCGATAATGGATGCCTGAATATGATGGAATATTTTTCAGCGATAGAATGGAATGAGCTGTTAAACCATGAAAGGATAAGGATGAATTTTAAATGCATATCGCTATATGAAAGACGCTACTAATAAAAGCATACATGCTATATGATTCTAATTATATGACATTCTTGAAAACCATAATTATAGTCTGTAGAAACATCAGTAGTTTCTTGGGTTTCAGCAGGAAGGGGAAAGTTGAATAGTTGAACTACAGGATTATTTTTAGGACAGTCAAGCTATTTTTTTGTAATTACTTAATGGTGAATACACGTTACTATACATTTGCCAAAACACATAGAGATTTATTGATCAGAATGAACCATATATATGCAAACATAAAACTTGTGGGGTAGGTCAGGCATCCCAGGATGGAATGAGATAGTGACAGACTCTCTAACTCATTACAAATGCAGGTAACAATCACAGAGGAGGGGTGATGGGAAAAAAGCTGAGTTAATTAACTTTGGAGATGATTAGAGTCTACATATAAGCACTGTACTTTAAATGATAAATTTGTCTCTGTTGGTAGTACATGTTAGCAATTGTGATACTACTGCATATGTACAATGGATTTAAAATTTAAGTTAATGGGTGGCTTGTGGTAAGTGTCAGAATTATCATTATTGGAATTGGAGTTGACAGAGAAACAAGTTCTACTTGGAACAGATGGAAGAGAGATAGAGTAAGCTAATAGAGAGGAAGGAGTCAATATAAAATCATCTGCAACTAATGCAAATACAAATTGTTCCATATATAGAAATATTTATCTATATGTGTATGTACATGAGTGAGTAGATGCACATATATTTCCTTGCCTTGCCAGCTAGAGAGCTAAGAAACAATACCTCAGTAACAATGAGCACCATTAGCATCCATATCATCCAGATACTGGTTCCTTTTATTCTTTTCTTTTCTTTTTTTTTTCTTTTGATCTTTTTAGGGCCACACTTGTGGCATATGGAATTTCCCAGACTAGGGGTCAAATCTGAGCTACAGCTGCTGGTCTATACCACAGCCACAGCAACAACGGATCTGAGCTGTATCTCTGACCTACACCATAGCTCAGGGCAATGCTGGATCTTAACCCACTAAATGAGGCCAGGGATCAAGCCTACATTCTCATGGATCCTATGCGCGTTAGTTACCGCTGATCCACAGTGCAAACTCCCCAGATAATGGCTTCTTAATACCACTCGCCAATAAAACCAGAAATCCTGGGAAAATGGATGATTGTATAATGAAGTGGGGAATATAGATGTTAATCTAGAGCATTTTATAGTTTCAGAAAATAAGTTCTTCAAAAAAATTCCACAATGATGGGAGTATGACAGACGACATAGGCGTGTACTAAAATGTTCCCAATGTCCAAAGCTGAACCATTTGAACAACAAAATAAAGTGGTAGTGATTATAACTTAAAGTTTAAAGTTAATATTTATGAATCCATACTGCCATAAATAGTTAATAGAGAAGAGACAAATCTATGTAGAAAATTTCCAGTTAATTTATGTAGATACTCCACCTTCAAGGTAGAATTGAGTAACTCCCCATTCCTAAGGGTGAGCTGTGCATGGTAATTTCATTCTAAAGAGTACAAGGTGATAAGAAACTTTATTAAAAAGAGTAACTTTGAGGTGAAGAAACTTGAGTAACACTACTTCTGCCAGTTGATCAAGGTTAACATCAATAGTGATAAGTCTCCTCTAGCACTTTACTCCTATGGTCTTTGATAAGAAACCCATAAACAAAGGCTAATCATGAAAAAAAATAGACAAAGTCCAATTAAAGAATGTTTTACAAAGTATCTGACCAGTATTCCTCAAAACTGTCAAGATCATCAAAATAAAAGAAAATCTAAAAACTGTTGCATGAGGAACTTAAAAGAGACATGAAAAATGTGAAATGTGGCACCTTAGATGAGATCCTAAAATAGGAAAAGAAAATTAGGTAAAAACTAAAGCAATTTGAATAAATTATATAATTTAGTTAATGTATCAATACTGGTTGCTAAACTGTGAGGAGTATGTCATATTAATATAAGATTTTTATAGAGAAATTAGTTAAAAGGCTACTCTGTAAAATCTTTTGTTTTTCTGTAAATTTAAAATTTTTCTAAAATATAAATTTGTATTATTTATATTGAATTCCCTATCTTTTGAAAAAATTAGGAAAAGTTTTTGTAGTTTTAATATTTAGAATGTTTTGCATATATTAGTGACAAGCAATATGCATAACTTCTAGATTTCTGTAAGTTGACTTTAGAATATGGGTACTTTCCCAATTTTCTTATGGCAATATCAATATTTATTTACTTTTTTAAAAATATCAAGTATTTATTCTTTGAGAGCATTTTGTTAATTAGAATGTTCTGGAAAATTTCAACTAATTATAGGTTTAGTGTATTTTGCCAGTAAAATTTAATTTGAAATTTTTTGGATAATAAAAACTTCTTATAAGCATATTAGAACATTGAGAATGATAACTGGGTAGCGTATCATAGTTAAAATGAAGGATTGGTGATGCTTAGAGCCTAACTGGAGAGCATCAACTCCTTGTTTAATAATCACTCCTTATTTCATACCTTTTGAAATTGACATGGTTATTCCAGATTTGGCATATTTCATCAAACCAGCTATGTGATTCAAAGTTGATAGTGTTTTGAAAACTGCATGGTTGATAATGTTAATGTTGTCTAGGGTCACTGGCATATCCACTTGTAGAGACAGCTTCCATGTTTGAGAACTTTTGGATAACTTTCAAGGGCCTTTTTGTATTATTCATAGCCTGTTGAATTTTGAAAATAGGCTAGAGAACTAGAAGCATTTTTAATATTTTTATATCCCTTGTGTGTTTTGCATGACCATTTTCAAGAGATTGAGTGAGACTTTGGCTAGTATACAATGCTGCTTCACTCCACTAGTGCTGTAAGAATGGGTTTGACCTTGCTCTTTTAAGCAGGATATAGCCAGCTATCATTATGAATAATTTTATTTTCTTATCAAATTTGCAGCTTCACAGTGTATTTAATGAAAATCAAATCCATGCTCTGAATTTTTAATTGTTTGTTCTTTGTTTTTAACTCTCATATCATATCAGGCTTTGCCTTCTGTACAATTTTTTCTCATTTGTTTGATTTTAAGCTTTCTTACGGAATTGTTTCTAAAACCTTAGAGGAAAAGTTCCTATTTTTTTCACCTTATCACATGGAGTGCCTAACAGTGATTCAATATAATTATTAGAATTTTTGTCTGGCTGAAAAATGCTATGTAAATGTATTGATACTCCCAGGTTTTTCCATAGATGAAGGTATAGTATGCTTTGATGGAATGAGTACTAAAATAAAAATGTTCTAGATTTTCTATCACTGAGTTTGAGGAAGACAACAAAGTAGAAAGTAAAGAAGAGAGGTTAAAGTGTTTGATCTCTAAAGCTCTTTCACAGATTTAAGTTTATGTCACACATCCCAGATTTTACTGGAGCCTTCAAAACATACCATTTTTAAAAACCCTATGAAATAATTTTCTAAAAGCTCTCCATTCAGTTATTTGGCAGTAGTGAAGGAAATACTGTTTTCATAATTATCACATTTAGCTTTCTCACCAATCTGGGAGGAGATCCAATAAAGTTGGCTATTGGCATATAATTTTAACATTTTTCCACTCTCCCTAGTAAAATAAACCTCTTCATATTCACCCACATTTCTGCCCTATGATACCAAGAAATCATTCCAAATGTGTCTTTTGGCCTTGAGCATGGATTTGGCATCCTTTTCTTTGAAACTGTGTTATTATGTCTATATGAAATTTCATAGTTTTCTCATATACATTTATATTCTTTAACTTTGAAAATTGGCTCAAACATTTTTTGAACCACCAAAGAATATCTTCTTGAAAATGTTAAATTTTAAGGTTTACATTAGAACGTTCGGTGTTTTGACAACAAACTTAATGACATATGTTATTGTCACTTTAGAGTTAAAATATTCTTTAATATCTTTAACAACTGACTTAAAAGTTAATATCTAACACAAGCCTTATTGATATATAAACTATTTAAATTATTTTTATACAGAAATATATCAAACTGTTCCTATATGACATATATAATAGACAGCAATTCTGAAAGCCAGAGACAAATCATTTGGATTGGAATTTTATTGCCACAGTTTTCTATAATTAAGAAATTATGATGTTTATGTTTTATGTGGTGCTTTAATAAAGCTTGTGTACCTGCAAAAGGAGTTTTATTCCGATAATGAAGTTTCATTTATCTCTTAAATTTGTTTACCTACCTCTTAAATGACTTAATACCGATTTAAAAATGCTTTTAAGGAGTTTAACATTTTTTAAGTAACACTTTCTGACAAAACAGTTTATTGTTTATAATGGAATCAAACTCTCTTGAATCAGAGTTGTCAGTTCTAATAGGATACATATTCCTCAAATCGTTTATAAGTACCCTATTTTCATGGAAATCTGTAATCATGAATAGATAATGGGCTGAAGCACTTATCTTTAGTGTTAGAATAAATGAGAAACTCATTTATTTAAGAACAAAATATAGTTTGCTAATCCTATTAAATTCTTTTTCAAAGTCCTGGTTCACATTTTAAAGAAACTTAAGATATATCACATTCTTTTACCTTAAGCTACCTGTGAGGTTTCTATCATTGAATCTACTGATGGAGTCTTTGAAGTACTAATATTTCCTCTTTCTTGAATACTCTAGGTACTTGTATTTATGCTTGTCTGTCCAGGTTAGGATGAAATATTGTCAATTTTAATAAAACTATCAAGAATATTTTACCATGAATGAAACAAATAAAAAAGGTAACTAATTTTTATTTGGTCAAACCACTTAGAAAAAAACAAATTAGCAAAAATTGAAGGCCTATCATTGACTCTTGCTTTTTAAATATATTCTCACATATTTACATAAAGATATATATAACTTTTGCTGCTCCCATGGCATGTGGAAGTTCCTGGGCCAGGGAGCTAACCTACACAACAGCTGTGGCAATGCAGGATCCTTAAATCACTGTGTCAAATGGAAATTTCATAGTGATTTTTAAAGCTCATTTTCCACTGAAAACATCTTTCAAGATGTATTTGTTATGATTTTTAAATTTTAAATTATGATAAAATACACATAACATGAAATTACCATCTTAATTATTTTTAGTATGCAGTTCGGTAGTATTAAGTATGTTCAGATTGTTACGCAACCAATCTCTAGAATGCATTTCAACTTGCAAAACTAAAATTCTGTTTGTGTGTGTAAAAATATTCTCTTTCTCTTTGTCTTTCACTTGCTCTCTCTCTATATATGTACAAACGTATATAATTTTTATGTATATGCATATTTCACATGTATATATTGCTCTCACAGAGTTTGAAGGGAGAGATGGAGATATATGCTTAAAGTGTTAACAATGGTGGAATTTATGCATTTTATTCTTATTCTTTATATTCAGATGTTTCTACAATGAACGTATAACTCTTTTATGTTAAAAGAAACAAAACAACTTGTGTTTAGACATCTATGTTATTAACCCAAGAAACTTCATGTTTTTAAATTCTATTATTTTAAGATGAAATGGTAATAAAAACAGCAAGTATCTTAAAACTCAGAAACTTGACATTTCTTCAGATTATTTACAATGTCACACAAAATAGAACATGTATGTTCAGTGCTTTGATTCTAGAAATAACTTGGATTACACTTAGAAAAATATTTAGAATGTTTCACCTCTTTTGTTTTTTTTTTTGTTTTTCATCAGTGATCAGTGATGATTCAGTGTTTACTGTGGGACTTTTTGATTATAGTAAAATATACATAGCATACCATTTTAACTATTTTTAAGTGTACAGTTCAGTGGTATTAGTATAACCACATTATACAATCATCACCACTATTCATCTCCAGAATTTTTATTCTCCCCACACTGAAACTCCATGCCTGTTAAGTTATCATTCCCAATTCCCCTGGTGTCAAACAACGATCATTCTACTTTCTATCTCTATGAATATGACTAAAACTCTCACATAAGTAGAATCATACAGAATTTTTTCTTTTGTGCCTGCCTATTTCACTTAGTATAATGTCTTCAAAGTTCATCCATGTTGTAGCATGTATTGGAATGTCCTTCATTTTAAGTCTGAATAATATCCGACTGTGTGTGTGTGTGTGTGTGTGTGTGTGTGTGTGTGTATTCCACATTTTGTTTATCCTTCTTTTGATGGGTACTTGGGTGGCTTCAATTTTTGGGCTATTCTGAGTAATGCTACTATGAATATGAGTGCTCATATATCTGTTTGAGTCCCTTTCAGTTCTTTTGGGTATATACCCAGAAATAAAATTGCTAGATTATACGGTTATTCTATTATTAGCTTTTCAAAGATCTGCCATACTGTTTTTCATAGGTGCTGCATCATTTTGCATCCATATTAATAGCTCACAAGGATTTTAATTTCTCCATATTCTTCCTGACACTTGTTATTTCTTTTTTCTGATGGTAGCCACCTCAGAGAGTGTAAGGTGCTATCTCATTGTGGCTTTGATTTGCATTTCCTTAATGATTCATGATGTTGAACATCTTTTCATGTGCTTATGGACTGCATATCTTTTTTAGAGAAACGTCTGTTCAAGGTCTTTCCCTAATTTTTTAGTTGGGTTGTTTCCTTTTTTTTTTGAGTAGCAGAAGTTTATTTTCTATATTCTATACATTAACCCCTTATCAGATAAATGATTTGCAAATATTTTCTACCATTCCATGAGCCATATTTTCTTTCTGTTGATTGTGTGATTTGATGCAGAGAATTTTAAATTTTGGTGCGTCTACTTTATCTATTTTTTAACCTTCCTGCAGATGCTTTTAGAGTCATATCTAAGAAATCAATGACTAATCCAATGCCATGAAGCTCCCCCCTCAGGTTTTGTCTGAGAGTTTCATAGCTGTGGTTTTTTACATTTAGGCATTTGACCCATTTTGAGTTAATTTTTGTAAATGGTATAGGATAATTTCTCCTCTTCATTCTTTTGCATGTGGACATCTAGTTTTCCCAGCACCATCTATTAAAAAGATGGTACCTTTCTTTCCATAAAGAATTTCTTTTCTTTATGGAATGATCTAGGTACACTTGCCAAAAATCTTTGATCAGGAGTTCTCATTGTGGCGCAGCAGAAATGAAACCTACTAGTATCCATGAGGATTGAGGTTTGATTCTGACCTAACTCAGTTGGTTAGGGAACTGGCGTTGCTGTGAACTGTGGTGTAGGTTGCACATGCGGTTCGGATCCTATGTTCCTGTTGCTATGGCTTAGGACAGCAGCTGTAGCTGTGATTCGTCCTCTAACCTGGGAAATTCCATGTGCCATGCTGTGGCCCTAAAAAGCAATAATAATAATAATCTTTTGAGCATATATATATAAGAGTTTATTTCTGTGCCATATAGGCTATTCTACCATTCTAATGTTTGTCTTTATGCCAGTGCCATGGTATTCTGATGCCTATGCCTTTGTAGTAATTTTTTTTTTTTTTTTTTTTTTTTGCTTTTTTAGGGCTGCACTCGTGGCATATGGAGGTTCTCAGGCTAGGGGTCAAATCGGAGCTGTAGCTGCCGGCCTACACCATAGCCACAGCAACACAGAATCTGAGCCGTATCTGCTGCCTACACCATAGCTCATGGCAATGCTGGATCTTTAACCCACTGAGTGAGGCCAGGGATCAAACCTGCAATGTCATGGATGCTAGTCGGATTCATTTGTGCTGCACCATGATGGGAATTCCACACAGTATGTTTTGAAATTACATGTGAAATTACATAAACATGAGATCTCCAGTTCTGATTTTTATTTTCAAGACTGTTTTGGCTATTCAAGTTCCCTTGAATTTTTATATGAATTTTAAGGTTGATTTTACCATTTTTTAATTAAAATACCTTTGAAATTTTGATAGGGATTGCATAGAATCTATAGATTCCTTTGGGTAGTATGGACATATTCACAAAATTAAGTATCCCGATCCAGGTATACAAGATGTCTTTCCATTGATGTACATCTTCTTTATATATAGCTTTTAGTATGCAAGTCTTTTTCCTTATTGATTAAGTTTATTCCTAAGTTAAATATTTATTGTCTGTTGTAATGTAAATCTATATTTCCCTCCATTTAATACTGTCAGTTGAAAAACAGATTCATAATCTTTCTAGTAGATAATATTTATCTATTAGACTTGCTTTTATTAATGAACAAGATACTATGTCTATGTTTATTATTTCTTAATTTTATCATGTTGCAACCATCCCCCATATTGTAATGTCAGCCATCCTAGTAATTTTTTAAGGATAAAAAAGTTATTAAAATTTAAACATTTGTAAATGTGGAGCTGATTTTGTTATAAAATAAGCCACAGTTTGGACTGCTACAGATATTATAAAATCACACTAAAAGAAAATGAATCATTTTAAAAAATCCTTTAGAGTAGGAAAATGAGTAGATCTCTTTTCTATTGCTATTAGAAATAAATTTTAAATGATAAAATTAATTTGGCTGTAAATTTGGCTTTTTAATATTTTTACTAAAATTGTAACTTGGGGATAAAAATATTTTACAGTAGAGTTTGCAGAGAACCATGAATTCAACAAAAAAAATTAAAAAGTCAGTTTTTATGTAGATTTACATCACAGCTATGCAATGCAAATTAAATGTATCTTTGTTCCACAGCTTAGTTTTGCATCATGTTAATTGAAGATAATATGAAAATGAGGGTCTATCAGTTGGAGAAGAATTTAGAATATTTCTAGTTTCAAGATCTATTTTAAAATAGCAGAGGATTAGAAAGAAGGAGGGTAGGGGAGAAATGGAGCAAGGCTTCAGAACAGAAAGAAGCAAGAGAATGGAACTAGAAAAAGAAAAAGAAAGGTATTTAAGAATAAATGGTAAGGGGAAGGAAAAATAGAGAAACAGTGAAAATGAGAAGTAGAAGGATATAAATGAAAATATCAGGAAAAAAAACAGATGACAGGAGAAGAACTGAGAATAAAATATCCGTATCCAACTCAAAAGACATATACAAGGATATGGAAAACGAAAAACGAGTACATCATTAAGGAAGGGAGAGAGAAGACAGGAGAAGGGAAGGGCGTGGAGAAGGTATTCCAAAAGGGAATTGACTTCATTGAGCTGGTGACCAAACTATCACATCAGAGACTAACATTAGTTCATAGGACAAAACTGACTGACTGTTAGGGAAATCAGGATGCTTTCAAAGAGAAAATAATATTTAACGATAGTATTCCATGATACACAGGAGTTCTCTAGCCACGTAGTTCAAATAGTGAAAAATTTAGGTAAAAGAGGTGGCATGCGCAGAGAATTTTGAGGTAACATCCAATAATGTGGTATATTAGTCTTGTTTTCTTTAATTTGCAATCCAGTCACACTAAGTATCCATTGAGAAAGCTATGTGTCAGATCTTGCTATTGGAAAAGGTCACTTAGAAGACGTAACACTCAGCTGACCTATGAGCTGGACCCTGGCAATTGGAGGCTCCTTACCCATCCCTGTCCTTGAAATATACATTCTTCCCACTGTTCCCACAGTGAGCCTATTTTCCAGGACATAGCTTTGAGAGAGCATGTGTTGTAGAATCATCTGGACAATATATCTGACTGAACATGGTTAAAGCTTCTGTATACTTTTAAGCTTCATTTTACAGAGATCTACTCGTCTTGCAGCGTCTAAGACAAGTCTCATGTGTAAGTTCTCTTGCTTGTTAAACCAGCCCCCTACCAATCTGTAGCAGTCTGCCTCCTTCTCCCATTTCTCTTTGCCCTCTATGTATAAGGAGTCAGTTTCAGATTTCACCTAGGAAGCTCTTGAGTTTTTGAGCCAACACTTCCAAATCATTTAAGGATTGTGGGTATTATTCTTCAGGTGATAATGAGTAAATGAATTGTCGTAAGCAGGAGAGTGATGTAATTGTGCTTACTTTAGGAAGTGAACTGGCAGATATGTAAGAGGTATTGATGGATAAAATTACTTGAAACAGGGAAATCACATAAAAGATTCTTGCCATTATTTTGATAAGAGGTGATGAAAACTAGAGATAACACATAAAGGTTAGAAATAGCAAAAGATATTTAAAGAGGGTAGAATTTATAGATAACAAACTGGATATTAGAAGTAAAAGAATAAGGGGTTAAGATTATGACTTCTATGTATCTAGCTTGGTTAACTAGGTATATGGTGATACTTTTTATCCTACTAGCATGACATGAAGAGTTATCTTTTGGAGTTCCCATCGTGGCTCAGTGAAAAAGAATCTGACTCACATCCATGAGGATTCAGGTTCCATCCCTGGGCTCGCTAAGTGGGTTAAGGAGCTGGCAATGCCGTGAGCGGTGTTATAGGTCACAGATGTGACTCTGATCTGGCTGTGGTGCAGCCTGGCCCCTGTATCTCTGATTTAACCCCTAACCTGGGAACTTCTGTATGATGCGGGTGTGGCCCTAAAAAGACAAAAAAAAAAAAAGTGATCTTTCTATAAATCTTTCCCAATTAGGAACCCTCAGAGATAAAGTCCAAACTCCTTTGTGTACCATAAACTCTCATTATCTCTTCAGACACATTTTTCTGCATGCCCTTCATACCTCACTCTACATCCAGCCATACTGAACTACTTCACTTATCCAAATGTGATATGCATATTGCCCTTGGGGCTTTGTTCTCATTGCCTGGAAATATCCCTTATCCTTTTACCCAAGGCTTACTGGGCCTTTTCTAAATGTTACTTCCTACAAGAGACAATTACTAATACTTCAAGAATAGTTTAGGTATCACTCATGTATAATTGCATATAGTCTTGAATATATCACTGCAATACAGTGTTAGTAAAATTGGAAGTTGCTAAGTGGAGATATCTTAAATTCTTAAAGTGTGTGCTTACTGTAATTGTCTACTACATGAGCTTAGGTGCTCAGTGCACATTTGTGCAATGTAGTTGGATTTTCAATCAGCTCTTAGATAAATTAACTTTAATCTTTCTTTTTTCAATTGCTTTATGTATATCCAATGCTAAACACCTTGGTGTTTTTTTAAATGGCAGTTGAGAAGGATAAATAGCATTCTTCCCTTCCTTCCTCCTTCCCTTCCTCTCTTCCTTCTCTCCCATGTTTTTCTTTCATGGTCTTTGAACGTCTGCTAGATAACTATAGTTCCCTATTGGTTTGCTCAAGCTGCTTCTTCCAAATTCCCCTATGTTTTCCCCCGGCAACAGTTGCCACTTGTGAAGAGGGAGAAGGGCTGGAGGCATCTGCTATGTGGTGTTTTGTTCTGTTTCTCATATTTTTTCTTTTCACCTTCCTGAGTAAAGTGATCAGCTATAGCTACAGGGTGGATGGAGGAAAAACAAAAATTTTCATTTACTTTTCTGTTTGCTGCCGGGTGATTTTATTGTCATTCCCTCCCTTACAATGTACGTAACCCCTTTTGTTATGTAAGCACCAATTTCTTTATCCGTTAAATAATCAGACATAGAGCATTACAGCATGTCATATGGAAAGGTATAGAAAGATAAAATTGGGTATTTTAGCCAGCATTTTTTAAAATGTATATATACTCATGGATTGTGATGCTTTTTGAAATACTCTTTCTGAAGATATAAGCATTGTTTCCTATAGTGAATACAAATAAAGAAATGGAACTGAAAACTTTGATAACACTTCTTCCTGTTTTGCGTGTTTCCAATATTCTGAATAGTATTATTCTAAGTTTCAAATCCAGAATATTATTAAATGTCTAAAATGATTTTATAATTTAGGAGAAAATTGTCCTATCGCTACATATCATTCACTGAAATAGAATTTTAAAATGACTTGTTTTTATTTAGAAGGGAATAATTTATGAAGTTTGGTTTTATTTAAAACATCTTTTCTTCAGGAGGACACTCAGAGTCAGTATTTATGTCTGTGGCTACATATTAGGGATCTAGATTTCCTTTGTTTACTTTTATATAACTCCTCATTTTAAATTATATTTTTAAAATACACTTCATATGGAACTGCATTATAATAAGTGATTGTTAGTAGAAATACTATTATTTATATAGAGGTACTTCAATTTAAAGCAAAATGCTCTATATATTATAAAATGCAATAACAACACTTTAGGATATAAAGAATAAATTTCTTATACATAAATGATGTTAAGTGCAAAAAGGGATATGATTTAATATGTTAACTGAAAACTTTAAATGTTTCTCTGATAGAAATGTATATAGCATGATCGTATGGATTCTAGACTGTAGTTTGAAAGAAAACAATAGTGAAAATGAATTTCATGCCAGTAGACACTTTAAAAACTAGATTTAGCAGCAGTCACATTAGCTTAGATAATGGGAGAATTTTTCTTCATTGAAAATGCTGTGTCGCTTAAGAAGAACTTACTGAGGCAGTCTGCCATCTAGCTTTTTCACAGAAAAACAGGCTTACAGACTGCAGATGAGAGAGTCTGGAGCAGAGACAATTTTAACTTAGCCATTCCTAATTTATCTCAAGCATATTCAATTCATCTTTACTGCTCTATGCACACAGGAACACCAGATTGCCATCCCTGGGGAACAGAATGCAACCGGGGATCTAGAGAGCTGTCACATTCCAAGAAATATTTAAATTGTGCAGATTTTCTTCTGGAGAACTGAGCCCAGGGAATGAAACTCTCCATCAAGTCATAGCTTTGTGGGCAATAGATCAGAGGATATTGCCAGTTTTCTAATGGATTATTGTTATCGGGCAGGTTTTCTCTGAAGGTACGTAGTTATTTTCTCAATTCATTACCCTCTCCGTTATTTATCAGGTAATGATCTAATGAGCTGGGAATCCAAACCTGTAAAACAGAGAAAGATGTTAAGTGGTCGGCATTGATTAAAGAAAGGCACCTTATTACTGCATGCTTATAAGTGAATAATCTGATTCCTTTACTAAAGATTAGTAAGATATAGTTTGAATTGCATTATCAGCAAAAATAGGCAACCAAAACAAAACCGTGCTGCAAGCTGCATTATCATAAGTTCATATTAATTCTCTTGAGGATTTTCTTTTGTAGCTGCAATATATAATGAAGGCAAATACAGACTTTGGAAACTCACTTAATCTTATATGTGTTTTAATGTTTTTATATAATCATATTTTCTCCATGTGTTCTTAAATACAAAACTTTGTCTCAAATGCTGCTATTAATATTGGTGTCATTGATGTTTATGATACATGAATGACAAACATATTTAAAGAAACTCCAGTAGGAGTCTTTGAGAGAATATTATATCAGTGTACTTTGTTGACTTCGCAGCTCTTTATTTTTGAGTTCCAAAGAATCTCACTAAAATAAATTGCTACAGTTCTAGTTAAATGTATATACTATATAAAGACATATTGTTCAACTTTGTTCTGTGAAGCAGAAACCGCAACACATCTATTAGAAGACATAACTCTTTAGCAGAGTAAAATGTTAAAAGTTGACAAACTTTGGAATATTAATAGTACCTATAAAAATAGAGAAAACCTTATCCTAAGCTGGAATTTAGCTTATTATATCTATGGTGTATTCGAACAGGAAAGGGTGACTTCTGTGCATGTTTCCTAATAGGTAAAGATATTTTTGTAGTTGTTCTGTGCCAGAGTGAGAAGAACTGTGGGACAGAAAGTAAAGCATGCATGTAGTAGTCACAGTTTATGAAAACTGAAGAAATAATTTAAAATATTATATTAGGATTTTAATGCTTCAAAGTATGTTATTATTATGTGAATAGACTTGGTGAAACCTACCATGCTATTGCTGTTTTTGCATGTCAAAAATGACTATTAGGATAGGTAGAAAAATTGGTACATGTGACTGGGAGCACGGTGTCTGTGCTGCCGTATTGGGACTGGAAAAGAGAAGCTGTGGACCCATCAATGGTTAATCACAGAGTTAGGAGAGGAAATGGTGGCTGAGCTTCACAGGAGCACTTGTTAAATGTGTTCTAATTTCTTTGGAGCATTTGAAAGGCTATTAGAAAAATAAAGAAGATGGAGAAGGACTGAGTCACCCAAAGAGTAACTTTAAGTGCATTCTCTCTTAT
Organism: Catagonus wagneri; assembly: GCA_004024745.2. Classification (NCBI taxonomy): domain Eukaryota; kingdom Metazoa; phylum Chordata; class Mammalia; order Artiodactyla; family Tayassuidae; genus Catagonus; species Catagonus wagneri. The sequence goes on along the minus strand of PVHT021183618.1, from coordinate 3,080,643 downwards.
CCTCAAAAGGATTGTAAAAAGCAAAAAATTGAAAAGAGGGAGGAGAATAGAGTCCTTCAACAGTACTTTTAAGTGCTTCTTTTTTCATAAATTTTACAAGAATTAAGGAACCGGGGCTTAAATTCAGGTTTCCCTATGGATTCCTCCATTTCACAAGCTTTTTCTCTCCTTTATGGAACATTTTACCTCCACTCACTTAAGGAAAAAAAGTGAGCTTGCTTCCAGCCTGGTTTCTCCCCAGTAACTTGTAGCTTTAATTTAGATCTACAGAAGTGTGCTCTCTGAAACTGCATATACTCCCGAGAGCCTCACAGTTTTACAATTTGATGAGTTATGAATGCCAAAGGATAAAGTGATTTGACATCCTGTAATGGTATTTTCAGTTTTCAGTTTGCAAAATAATTTTTTATTGCTCTAACCTTCTATCAACTTTTTTCTACCACAATGATGTCAGTGTCTTGCCTCACTAGAGGGTTTATTCACTTATTCCACTAACTAAAACTGCTCAGCTTCCAGGTCTAGTGCTAAAACTTGTTTTACGTCATCTTATGGGTGAGTTCATTGTGAAATGTATTACCATAATTTCATTGCATTAGTTGCTGTTAAATATTTAGTATTTATTGAATGCCCATGACATGTTTAATTCCTAAAAGCAATATATAGGAAGAAAATACTTAATGATAGTTTTTTCAAAGCAGCCAGTTTATTAATATTTCAAGATTTCTAATTGGTGCCCACAGAGGAAGGTAATTAAGACTGGCTCTTTAGTAGCTACTTATGTGCATGTAAGGCATAAAAAGTCCTATATTCAGCCAATAATTTGCATTCAACCTACTGAGGACCCCAGACTAATCATCTGATTGTTATCAAATTCCCCCTTAACTCTTTTTATATGTCTAAGTGTCATTGTAGACAGAACTTTGCACTGGGAGCAAGACAAATAGTTTTAAATCCGTTAAGCAACTTTGTGAAGCTTAATTATCTCCTCTATCCCACCAACAGTTTAATGGTGATAATGGTATCTAGTTTTTAGAATCTCATGGGTAGTAAGGATCATGCACAGAAAGGACAAACACATAGTTTGTGCACAATATATGCTGAATAAACAGTACCTGTTTTTGAACATATTTTATCATACTTTCCTATACAGTATCCCATTCGAAATCACCTTGACTCTTCAGTGATGCATGTGTGTGAATGTATGAACAAGTAATATCATAGATACATTTGTTTAACAGTTTTAGTAATAAAAATAATATATTTAGTATGTAGTTACTGCTTGGCACTAAAGTACTATATAGAATTAGCAAATCATTATTCATGCATAGATAAAAATGGTATTTAAATGTTAGCTTGAGAAATTAGTTGGCATATTCCCCACAGCTTTCAAATAGCTAAATTAATGACCATAACTACCAGGAAAAGCATATAGGGATATATCTTATTTTCTCACTTTTTCCTTCTCCCAAAGGATATGGAAATAGAGCAGAAAACAGTAAAACCTCTTGCTCATTATTATGTGCCCTTTGCCCCTTTCATTGGTATTTTATTTTGCTACAGTGACTGGTCTAGTGAGAAGGCCTAAAATTCCAACTGCACAGGGTAGTTGAAGCATACAAATCCACCCCTCAAGGAACAAAGCAAATATAGGAAAACTTTTATTAAAGTAAAGACAGCTTTGGCTTTGAAAAAATGCTAAACATTTTTTAATGAGAGTGAAACTGTCAAATGCAAATGTTAAATCCAGCCAGATGTTGACCTTAACTGTGAGTTTGAATCTTTACAAAAATAGTATGCAAATACAAGCCACTAGCTGCTTTCTTTAGGTGACAAGCCTGCTGAAAAATACCAAGTCTGAATTTCTCAGATACATTTTATATTGAGTTAAGCATTTACAGAAAACCTACTTTAATATTCTGAGTTATATGGGGAGGGAAATTAAACATAACTCGGTATCTTGGTAGTGAAATTTGAAAATAGATGTGCACAACATTGTAAGTCAACTATACTCCAATAAAATAAAAATAAGTAGATATACAAAGGTTCTTTTCATAAAAGGGAACCAACAAATAATTCTTTGAAAGTGCATTATAGGATAGCATTTAGCCCATTCTAACTAAATCAAAATGTGGACATAAAAGTAAGTACCTACTGAAAAGCCATTCTTTTTTTTTTTTTTTTTTTTTTTGGCATTGTCTGTTGTCAGTGCCAATCCTGTTTCAAATCTATTAATTTACCTACTCACTAATAAGGAGACTCAGCTTAGGCATCTTTGTTTTCCAAAAGATCTTTGAAGTTCTTCTTCTACTGTTGTTTGATTCCCAACTTTGGAATTAAGGAGATTAGAATCTATACTCTAATTCTAACTCAGTTTTCTTAATTTGTACAAGTGTGTGTGGAGGGGTAATAATAAGTGGCAAAATGTTGTAAAATAATATTATAGGGCCTTGTTCACATAAGTACAGTTGATCCTTGAACAACACAGGCCCACTTATATACAGATTTTTTTTAATAGTAAATACTGCATTACCTCATGATCCATGGTTTGTTGAATCCAAGGATGGGAACTGAGGATATGGAGTAATGTATATAGAAGGCCTGACTATAAGTTAGATGCAGATCTTTCAGTTGCTTAGAGGGTCAGTTGATTAGCCAAGCTCTCAAGTTTTTCAAGGGTCAACTACACTCAAAATTGGTAATAAGTATTACTGTTCCTCTTATGACATCACCATCTCCAGGCCCACTATTGATCTGTATTCAGTTTAGTTATCAGACTACCACTGAAGTGGGTGGTGGTGGTGGTGGTG
>PVHT021183618.1:3019589-3076836 GCA_004024745.2 Catagonus wagneri | reverse complement strand
GGGTCTAATCGGAGCTGTGGCCACTGGCCTGCGCCGCAGCCACAGCAACGCAGGATCCGAGCCGCGTCTGCAACCTACACCACAGCTCACGGCAACGCCGGATCGTTAACCCACTGAGCAAGGGCAGGGATCGAACCCGCAACCTCATGGTTCCTAGTCGGATTCGTTAACCACTGCGCCACGACGGGAACTCCCCCTTGGTTTTTCAAATAAGACAATCTTGGGGGTGAGGGGATGCACTGTGGGTTTGTGATACAAAATCTATAAAATTGACTTGTGATGATTTATGTACACCTATAATTGAAATAAAATCCATTAAGAAAAAAAAAAGAGAGATAACTAAGTTAAAATGAGGTCATTAGGATGAGTCCTAATTCACTATGACTGGTGTCCTTACATGAAGAGGAAATTTGGACACAGATACATATAAAGGGAAAACCATGTAAAGACACCAGGAGAGGACAGTCATCTAACAGCCAAGGAGAGAAGCCCCAAAAGAAACTAACCCTGCTGACACTTGATCTCAACTTCTAACTTCCAGAATTGTGAGAGAAAAGAAATTCTGTTACTTAGGCCACCTAGTAAGTGGTACTTTGTTATGGCAGCCCTTGAAAATTAGTACAATAAACATTTTAGATATTTTTGGACCTCATGATATTTGTACTTGTAGGTTAAAGATACTCTAAACAAAAAGAACAAAATGGTGTAATTTTGAAACTTACAGGGATTTCACATTTAATTTTACATGTAAAATGTGTTATGCTTAATTTAATCATTCATGTTGTATGGGGAAATCCAGGAAAAACCAAACTGACAACTGGATATAAATACTCCATTATTTCTAGTCATTTTAACAGTATCAGCAGGTAGTTAGATTTGAATATGTTTGTACAAGGCCCTGTTTGAGTGAAAACTTTGCCAGGTGGCAATTCTGCTTTAATTCTAAGAAGCATATGTTGTGTACTGTGTGAATATCTAGGTTGTCCTTTTTAATTTCATCAATACATCTGATATGCCTTCAGTATTTATGTAGAACTCAATCATTTTTTTCTAGCCAAATTTGAATTGGTAGAACATCTTTGAAAAGAAAAATAGGCCAGCACTCCCATGTGACGCAAGTACAGTTGACCTACTTCATAAATATTCTTTTGTCACTTCATTTGCACAACTGAATCCCTGTGATAGTCAGATGTTTATATTTCTAGTAAAGAAATATAATCATCATAAAGTAGAAGGTTGTCAATCAGTGTAAATTATCAGTTTTAGTTACAGCTTTTAACTGTAATTTCTAGTGATTAAAATATATGCTTCTATATATGAAGAACCTTAAACACTATTCTAGTTTAGGAAATCATTGTGATGGACCCTGTTATGTTAGGCTATGGTAGGTTCTTGGTTATTGTAGAGCAAAACTAAATATCCTTGCACATTTTCCTTAGGACTGGTGCATAACTATGGGCATTCTGATATTTTAGAATTATTTTTCTTTAATAAAAATTTACATGTAGTCTCTAAAAAAGGTTTTTACTTATCTTTAAGAAGAATGTGTATAGGCATCTGAATGTGGATGTGAATGTATTTGTGTGCATGTCCACATGTGTCATATGTGTTTGTGTTTTTTTCCAAGACTTACCCTCAGAAGACTGGAAAAGCAGATCTTTGGTTCACAGGCAGAATACTGAGAAGCATCTTCTCATTAGTAAATAGACCCTGAAATATATAGGAGTTAGAGCATTTAATCCCATCCTGGGTTATCTTGCAAATTTCTCCCATACTCCTTTTACTTTGTGTTATTTCTAACAAAAGAATTCAAGTATTATTTACAAAAAAAAAATCTACCAGGGATATTTTTCTCCTTTGGATTATCCTTGTGAAGTCAAAATTGAGAATATTCAAGGAAAAGAAAAATCTTTAGGAGAATCGGTGGAATTTACATGAAGGAATGAAAGTTAGCATTGAAAAGAAGAAAATTGTTTCTGGGTTGTTAAATAGGATAGGAAAAAGCTAGATCTTAAGAATAATGCTGGGAACTGGGGTATACGCATAAAAATAAATCTCTGAAGTGTTTAAGTTGTTATGTATTCTCCTTTGACACTGATAACAGTTTTATGATCATTATCTGAAATTCTGTTTTCAATTTGTGACCCCTTATAACTATCTTCAAACCTTTTGTAAATACCCACGTAGACCACAGGATCTAGATTTATAGACTAAATCTACACTGAAAGAAAAATCTTAATTTGCACATATGTACATATAGACATATAGAATCATGAAAAGACAGACACATACCTATAAACCAATACATACAACCCAATAGATATGCAAGCAAGGACAGGCTGACAGATAAAGAAGTGTAGAGACAGACTGACATATAGGAAGTGGCAATGGGACAGGGATGGTCAGACCCAAATACAGGGACAGCCAGGGAGAAACCTACCACAGAGAGATATGGATGAATACACAGGCAGATAAGCACAGACATGATGATACAGACACAGAGATATGGAACAGACAAGGAGAGACTGAGGCTCAGATCCATGCCTAACAGGGTCAAGTGGTTCTGGCCACTGAAAGGCATAGATATAAACTTAGAAGTGTGTATATAAATATTACTATACAGTAAGAATGTTATTTCTTTATACATTCATGAGACAAAATTAATTTATAAGCCATTTTATTGCTTATTAAAGGATCATTTCTAAAGTATATTCCTCTATGCATTTTCCCATTACACAGATAAAGAACCATAGATACATATGTAAACATGCTTTGTCATTCCCTTTATCTAGTATTTCTGTGTTTGGGTAAGAGAAACAAATCAAAATAAGTCAAGTTATTATGAGATTGCTATTGAAATGTTACCTTAAGCTCTCTTCAAGCTCTGTAATATAACAGAAAAGTCAGACTTCAGACAGGAAAATGATCAATTTTCTTTCTCCAGGAAAGCAACAACAATTATAAAACAAACAAAAGAACAAAACACGTGTGCGTCAAAAACATAATTAATGTCAAAACAATTATTGCAGCCTCAGTCTTTTGCTGAGAGTCACTGAAATTACTTCTAAGTTATAAATGTACTTGATAATTTTTGCTGCAATAAACTAAGAAAAGCAAGGAGAAAATATAATGTTTCTGTGATCGAATGAAATTGTTAACAGCTTAAGTGGACATATAATCAAACTTTCAAAGTCTTCTAGAAAGTTTGATTGTTTTATATTTAGCTATTGATTTATTTGGAATAGTTACTCAATTCCTAAAAATATCTTAAAATTGTAAGAATGTTTAAAAATGGCAAGATCTAGTATTTATTTGGGAGTTGATTTTAGAGGTTTGGTGAGATATATAGACTATATAATTAATGTATTTGTTGGAATATTACCATTAGATAAGTATTTCGCTGGTCATGTGTTGCTGGTACATGTAACCATCCTTTATTTCAAATGGTAGATTGGCCTAGTCAGCCAGCTGGAAACTTTAAACAATCTTATATATTATTTAAAAACTACTATCGTGCATCACATCTGATAATTTTGGAAATTCATACAAGCAAAATTGAGATTTGTGCTGTCCTATGAGGTTACTTTTTTGGAGGAGAAGGTATTTTCCTTTTTATTTTAATACATTAAAAGCAAATGTGGTTATATGATAAGCCCTTTTTTTAACAGCTTTATTGATATGTAATTTATATACCATAAAATTAATCGGTTTTAAGTGCCTAGTTCAATTACTTTCAGCACGTTTACTGTTTATGCAGTACGTTTTTTTAGAACATTACCATCATCATAAAGAGACTTCTTGTGTCTACTTAGAGGCACTCTCATTTCTTACCCCAAATCAAGGCAACCTCTACTTTCTGTCTCTTTACATTTGCTTTTTCTGGACATTTCATAGAAATAGAATGTAGTCTTCTGTATCTGGCTTTTCTTACTTAGCACACTGTTTTTGAAGTTCATCTATATTGCAGCTCCTTTTCATTACCAACTAGTATCTCAATCTTTGGATATGCCAAATTTTGTTTACCATAACCAAGTAATGTACATATAGATTGTGCCCAAGTTTACTTTTTAGTGTTGTTTTTCCCCAAAAGTGAAGACTGTGTTTATTTTTCTAAAATCTCTATTCAGGAGTTCCCATCATGGCGCAGTGGTTAACGAATCTGACTAAGAACCATGAGGTTGTGGTTTCTATCCCTGGCCTTGCTGAGTGGGTTAACAATCTGGCGTTGCCCTGAGCTATTGTGTAGGTCGCAGATGCAGCTGGGATCTGGCTTTGCTGTGGCTGTGGCACAGGCCGGCAGGTGTAGCTCTGATTTGACCCCTAGCCTGGGAACCTCCATATGCCACGGGTGCGGCCCTAAAAAAGCAAAAAATGAATAAATAAATAAAATCTCTATTCATAGTATGAATATGTACTCGGAAACTAATTAATGTTCGAAGCAATTTACCCTACGTTGAAGTTTTCAGGATTCATTTTTTAAAAACTATGAATGAACCAAAACTAAGTAATCCAAAAAGTGTGTATATAGAAGTAAATTAAGGTAATACATAATGACATATTCTAGCCTGAAAGCTTAGAGTATATGTTTTAAATATAAACAATCTTATTTACTTGCTTTACATATAAAATGTAACTCAAAATAGCAATATAAATGACAAATATGCAGACTCATTTTTTATGATCTTTCTTGTTAGATTCCTGTTTTAGAAGAAAAAAGTAGAAGCTTTAGTATTTTCTTATTGAATAACTATTATAGAAATAAAAAAAATTCTCTAGATAATTAGCTTTATTAAACCTTTTTGTTTATAACAGATTTTCCACTTAAATGCATTTTTCTCTATTTCTATAATGTTTTATGCTTCATCTTAACTTCTACCAGGAATTACTACATGAGAACTTCTTAGGTTTTGATATTCAGAGTTTGCTAATTTAATGAAAACAGTTTAGTATCAATTTCCAAATCATGTGGGTGACTGTGGCCCTCTATGCCTTAGCCTTATTATCTCTGTGGTTCCTGTCATCCTCTAAATTTACCAGTGTCTCAGGGGGCTTGAAAATCTTTCTAAAAGGCTTATACTTCAAGATGATATTTCTAGTTAATTTATTTGTGATTAATTGACATGGGACTTTCTTAATTCATATTTTTTATTTTGAAATAGGCAACTTGGATATGAAGCACAGTTTATTTGGCTTTTAAATGGCTTTTATTTCTGCTACACACAGTGAGTCAGAAAAGCAAACATGGTTTACTGCCACACTTATTTTAGTTTAAGCGTGTGAAATGTACATTTTTCTAAGATACTTTTCTTTTTCTTAATCTTTTATGTATGCATTCCTCTAAGTTTTATTGTTTGTCTTCATTTCTGTTTTTTGTTCTGTATGTTCTCAACTAGGAGGTTTCATCCATTGCTACGACTTCAACTCTAGACCTCTAGTCATAACTTCTTTCCTTTGATTCTAATGTGGTAGTTTAATGTTCAGTATCCAATAGAAACTGCTTTTTACATGCAACACTGTAGAATATTTATTCAAGAAAATGTGAAGGAAAAATAGTGCCTATGTTATTTAAAAGAATACAAATATTTTCCTATTTTATAATGTTTTGGAACACGTCTGTGACTGCACCAGTAACACAGATTTTTGACCCATTAAATATCTGTTTTCTATCATATTCTCATGGATGCTATAAAAGCAACCTAGTATCTTTTGGCTACTGAAATGGCCCAATATTTGAGTCAATTGAAACTATTTTAGAAAGTGGTCTCATACTAAAGCAGTAAATAAAAATAAATGTCTTGTATCTTTTAATTTATTACCATGATTTTTTAATTCTATAAATTATATTTTTCAATTTGCCATCTATTAAAAATTTGAACTGATTTTCTAAAACATTAAGTACAATATTCTCTCAGTTATGGTAGAAATATAGAGGATTAGTAACAGATATAACTAAAGAGTTCCTTGTTTGACTTTGGAATTTTTCTTTTTAAACTGAAATAGTAATTTCATTGTGCTTTATATTTTAGAAAAAAATAAATATGGGCTAAAGTTAACAATTAGTTGATATTTGGAAGAACATCTGCCATCCCCTCTCTGTTTCAATTTAGCACAATTTCTATTGGATTCTTTTCACTATGGTCCTTACATTCCATAGATGAAAAATCCAGTGAATTGCTTTGGGTAAAAATATATTTTCTTTTCTATTTCACTTTGTAGGCATATTTAAACAAAAATATGTTTTATGACGTTACTGAAGGCATGCTATATCAGGTAAACTTTAGGTATGATTTTTAAATTGAGTAGGAGTAAATAAATTACCATGTGTGCAAAATGGGACTGATCCATCCAGTAGAATTTTGGGTTTCTTCAGTTGCAGGTGTTTATTTTTCAGCTGTTCCTGCCCTACATATCCCACCAGATTAGCATGATGCTGCCTAGTCCAAGCTCATTATGCTCTTCACAGGACAGGCCAATAAATCAAGAGAGGAATTGTTAGGGCAAGGAATAATGAATTCTAATTGGAAAGCCAGCAGACCAAGAACGTGTTAGACTAGTGTCTCAAAGAACCATGTCTCCTCAGTCAGAATTCAGGTTCCTTTTATACAAGAAAAGGGAGGGGTACTAGGGGTGTGGTTAGTTGTTAAAATCTTCTTGGTACAGAAATCCTTTGTTCTTGTAACTGTCCATGTAAGTAGGGTTATGATGTTCCTATAAATATCTAACAAAACAAATACTATTCTCTGTTGTTTAGCTTTTTATCTAAAATGTAATAATCTTAAGGGTCATAACCTTAAGAGTAAGCTATCTAATATATTTCAGGTTATACACAACATCCTTTTGCAAAAGGTGGGGAGCCAGGATGACTATGCACGAGTAACAGAGGACAAAGTCTAACGTAAAATTAAAGGAAAAATAACAGATGTAATATGGAGTCACCTTTGTTCTTGCCTGTTGCAATGGGACAACTATAACATCATGACCTAAACTATAGCAATTAGATTCTCTTTCCCAAGAATCTAGAGTAGGAATATAGAAACCTTATTTAACTAATTTTAATTTGGGGCCTAAACTGGGCAGTCAAATATAGCAGGAATTTGGCAGCCATCAATTGGCTATGTGCAAATGGGACAGAACAAGGCACCTTGCAGAGAGCAATATGGTAAGATGAAGCACAGGGAAGTGGAGATGAAACACCCAGCGAAGTGGAGATGAAACGCAGACCTAGGAGAAAGACATAGTGATAGTCTGAATAGATTTTCTGGGTCCTGGCTGCCCTCACTTTCTGTACTTAGATGTACCCCTGTATCATTCCAATTGACCTGGAGTAGGCTCTTAGCGTTAATGCCAGTCACACTAACCTCTTCTTTAATATAGTCTGCTGTTCTCTAGCAAATTATTTCAGGAGTTTTTTTTTTTTTTCTTAAACTTCCAGCAACCCTCATTTTCTTGTTTCTTGTTTTAATTAGAAGAGAAATTTTTTCATCTCCTCTTCAAGAGGCACTCTAATATCACAATATAGAACTCTGGTAAAGAGCTTAATCTCTGGAGCCAGAGATGATGCATTTGTGACTCAGCTCTATAGTTTATTAAAACTATATATAATATATATCTGTAAGTAGTCTGTACCCCTTTGATATGTTAAGGGTCCTGAGAAGTGAGATTAAATATTCTCTATTAATGTGTTTCTTTTTCTCCTTTTATCCCTGTGGATTTGTTTATTCATTTTGAAGTGCTTGTTTGATATGTAGATGCTCATAACTATTTTATCTACAGTGTTACTTGTACTCTTTAATGTTATAAAGAGCCCTGATTTGTCGCTGTTAATACTTTTTTGTCTGAATTCATCCTTGTTTATTATTAATATAGTGGACTTTGCTTTTTTATGTATGAATTGCCTACGTCTCTGCACATATTAAAACATCTTTGTGAATCATTTTGTTTTGGGTTTATCTCATATACAGCAGAGAATTAGGATACTTTGAAATCCTGTGTGAAAATCTTTCTCTTTAAAAAATTTAATTTAGGAGTTGCCATTGGGGCTCAGTGATAATGAACCCAACAATAACCAAGAGCATGTGGGTTCAATCCCTGGCCTCACTTAGTGGGTTAAGTGTGCAGCATTGCCGTGAGCTGTGGTATAGCCACAGACATGGCTAGGAGCCTGAGTTGCTGTGGCTATGGCTTAGGCAGGCCGGCAGCTGCAACTCCAATTTGACTCCTAGCCTGGGAACTTCCATATGCCACATGTGTGGTCCTAAAAAGCAAAAAATAATAATTAATTCAGCCAATTTAAATATAATAATTTAAAAATATTTATGTTTCATATTTTGTTGTAAGCTATTATCAGAAAGATGAGGATTATACATATCTCCTGCTTTCTTTACATCCTTTCCTACAAATTTGGTGTTTACATCATTTTTGCATTGAATATACCTTCTGTTCTTCATCCAAAACCCCACATTTGTTTATTCTTATATCTATAGACAAAAGTGTAAAATACATCCACAATTGTAATTCCCTAGAGGTTTCTCTAATAGATTTTTTGTTGTTCTTGTTGACTGATTAGTACATATCTCAGAAACAGTTCATAGAAATATTGGTTATATATTCAAAATATTTTATTGCTTTTCTTGAAAGATAATTTGACTACTGTTTCATAGTTCCTTTCTCTGAGTATTTTTATATTTTATTCCTACCATGAAGACTCTTCAAAAGAATTCTGAGATTAGCCATTTTTTTCTGTTAATCTCAATTTAATTATAGCCTGACTACTTATAGCACCTTTTTATATGGGATTTTTATGTTTGATATCAAGTAATTAGACTGGAGTATTCTTCAGTGTTGACAATATGGAGTGATTTTTATTCTGTGGGATATAAGACCCATTTTTCGATATGCAAATTCAAGCCTCTTTTGTTTTGTATGCCAGCTTTGTTCCATTAGTTCTGTTTTCCCAGTGGGGATGCATTTATAAAAATAATGGCTCTCTTTATTTATGTCTTTCAAATCTACTGTTTTTCCCATAAATCTTGTTGTCTTCAAAAATTAACATTTATTTTACCTGTTTTCTATTCTGTACATTCCTTTTGCTTTTCTGTTTATCTTTTATGTCTATTATTTTTTCTGTAATCCTTTTTAATTCTCTTTTAAACATTTTTATTTATTTTTGTTCACTTTCTAACCTGCGTATACCTTTTGACAGATTTATTATTTCTACTATTAAAATTGCACCTCTTTCCATTATCTTACCATTTCTTCCTTGAGATTAATGTGTACTAATGCCAACTGAGATAATTGATCTTTAATTTTGATTCAGTAATTTCATAGGGCAGTTTATTTGTAATTATTTTGTTTTGCTCTACCTTTATTTTTTCTTTTTTGAAACTCATTCTTATAGGTTCTGTATTGGTTGACTTTATTCTACTTATTTTTATAGAAGTTATTACTTTGAAGCATTAATTTTCAAGAAAGTTAAGTAGGTGACTAGCCAGGGATATGTCCCAGGTGAGGTGGAAACTTACTTATGACACGAGATTTTGAGTTTGATGTCTTTACCTTTCCTTAGGCAATAGGGATAGGTAACTGCAAGATCTCTTATAAAGCAGGTTTTCCTTTTCACATAGCCATAGAGATTGCACATTGCAAATATGACTTTTCTATGTGATTTCTTGTCTAGAAATACTATTTTTGCTTCATAGAAATAAGTTGTCTCCAGAGTATCTCCTATCTCTGTCACATGCCCCCACTCCTGATTTTACAAGTGTGAAGTAGGTTTTAACACCTATATGTTTGCACTCATGCTTGAGAAGTTACTTTATTGACCATAAATTTCTTTTCCCTTTTTTTCTTTTTGAGACTCTTTTTAAAAAAAAAATTAATGTAATTTTTATTTTACATTGGAGTATAATTGATTTGCAATGTTGTATAAATTTCAGGTGTACAGACAAGGTGACTTAATTATATATATACGTATGTCCATTCTTTTTCAGATTCTTTTTCCATATAGGTTATTAGTTATTATAGAATATTGAATATAGTGCCCTGTGCTATACAGTAGGTCCTTGTTAACCATCTATTTTATGTATAGCAGTGTATACATATGTTAATCCCAGACTCCTAGTTTATGCCCCCTGCCACCTTTCCCCCTTGCTAACTATAAATTTGTCTCTGAAGTCTCTGAGTCTATTTCTGATTTGTTAACAAGTTCATTTGTATTATTTTTTAAGATTCCACATATAATTGATATCTTACAATATTTATCTTTCCCTTACTTCACTTAGTGCGATAATCTCTAGGTTTGTCCATTTTGCTACAAATGGTGTTATTTCATTCATTTTTTTTTGCTTGAGTAATATTCCATTGTGTATATATAAAACATCTTTATGCATTCTTCTGTTGATAGACATTTAAGTTGCTTACCTGTCTTGGCTATTGTAAATAGTGCTGCAATGAACACTGAAGTGCATGTATTTTTTTTCAAATGTTGTTTTTCTGTCAATCTGTATTCAGGAGTTGGATTGCTGAATTGTATGGTGTTATATCTTTAGTTTTTTGAGGAACTTCCATACTCTTCTCCATAGCGGTTGAATTAATTTTCATTCCCATCAGTGGTGAGGAGGGTTCCCTTTTATTTACATGCTTTCCAGCATTTATTGTTTGTAGACTTTTTGATGATGACCGTTCTGACTGGCGTGAGGTGGTGCCTTATTGCAGTTTTGATATGCATTTCTCTGATAATTACCTGTGTTGAGCATCTTTTCATGTACTTTTTGGCAATCTATATGTCTTCTTTGAAGAAATGTCTGTTTAGGTTTTCCACTCATTTTTTTATTGTTTTTTTTTAAATATGTATACAGAGAGAGCTGTGTGAGCTATTTGCATATTTTCAGAATTAATCCCTAGTTGGTTGCTTCATTTGCATAAGTTTCTTCCCATTATGTGGGTTGTCTTTTCATTTTGTTTATGGTTTCCTTTGCTGTCCCAAAGCATTTACGTTTTATGAGGTCTCATTTGTTTATTTTTGTTTTATTTTCATTACTCTAGCAATAAAAGTATTGCAGAAATTTTGTCAAAAATTATTCTACCTATATATTCCTCTAGGTTTTACAGTGTCCAGACTTACATTCAGGCCTTTAATACGTTTTGAGTTTATTTTTTGTGTATGTTGTTAGAAAATGTTCTAATTTCATTCTTTTATATGCAGCTGTTGAGTTTTCCTGGCACCACTGATTGAGGGGTGTTAGTTCCCCATTGTCTGTTCTTGCCTCCTTTGTCATCGATTAATTGAGTGTAGATACATGGGTTTATTTCTGGGCTTTCTATCCTGTTCCATTAATCTATATTTCTGTTTTTTACTGGTAACATACTGTTTTGACAACTGTAACTTTGTACTAGAGCCTGAAGTCAGGAAGCTTGATTCTTCCAGCTCAGTTTTTCTTTCTCAGGATTGCTTTGTCTATTCAGGGTCTTTGTGTTTCTGCACAAATTTTGAATTTTTTTTTGTTCTGTTCTGTAAAAAATGCCAAGGGTAATTTGATAGGGATTATATTCCCTTGTGTAGTATAGTCATTTTGATAATATTGATTCTTTCAATCCAAGTATATCATATATCTTTCTGTATGTTTGTATCATCTCTTTCTTCTTTCTAGCCTTGTACTTTTATTTTTGCTCTCTGCTTCATACACTGCTTTTTTATATTCATTATGTTTTGAAGCCTTTCTATTATTTTGTAGTTTTCACTATTTTTTTGTTTTGATTTCTTGTCTCCCTTGTTGCTTTTGTACAATTTCTATGAAAAAAAAAAATCTGTTCTGTAGTCTAACTGAAATTCTCTTAAATATTTTTGGAATTACAAAAGTGATCATGAGCTACTCTTTTTTAAATTTTTCTACTGATTTCCCATAGCCTATATCAAAAATATCAAGTCCTTAAAATGACCCACACCATCTATAGTAATCTGGCCCAGGCTCCGTATCGAATCTCACCTGCTGTCTCTCTTCCTTGCCACCATACACTTCCAATTATACAGTTATTTGCACTTATTTAATATGCCAATCTTATTGTTTCTAATTTTTTTTTCCACTTGAGACATTTGCCCTTTCTATTCCTTGTTTCTAAATAATTGCATATCAACACATTTTCTTGGAAACAGCTCTTATTTCATTTAGGTCATTGCTTAAAAATCTCTTCCTCAGAGAATTACTCACAGAGAGCTTTTTAAATTATTAATGTCTCTTCAGTAGTCTATGGCATTCTTCATATTATTTGCAACTGCTATTAAAATGCTTGACTTTTTATTGATGTATAATTAACTTATGGTATTAGTTTCAAGGTACCACATAATGATTATACATACATATATATATATATATATATATTTTTTTTTGTCTTTTTCTAGGGCCACACTCACAGCATATGGAGGTTCCCAGGCTAGGGGTCCAATTGGAGCTGTAGCCGCTGGCCTACGCTATAACCACAGCAATGCCAGATCCGAGCTGCATCTGCAACCTACACCACAGCTCACAGCAACACCAGATCGTTAACCCACTGAGCGAGGCCAGGGATCGAACCCACACCCTCATGGTTCCTAGTTGGATTCGTTAACCACTGATCCACGACGGGAACTCCATATATGTTTCTTTTAATTAAGTTTTTTTAATGTCCACACCTGTGGCCTGTGGAAGTTCCTGGACTAGAGGTTGAATTGAAACTGTAAATGCAGGTCTATGCCACAACCACAGCAATGCGAGATCTGAACTGCACTGCAACATATGCCACAGCTTGCAGGAATGCTGGATCCTTAACTCACTGAACAAGGCCAGAGATTGAACCCACATCCTCACAGACACTATGTTGGGTTCTTCGCCTGCTGAGCTACAACAGGAATTCCTAACTTGATATTTTTATACATTACAAAATGATCACTGGGGTATATATATATATATTATCAAATTAGTGGTTTTGTTTTCTTTAGATAAATTCTCAGAAATAGAACTATTAGATTATATGGTAGTTCTATTTTTAATTTTTTAGGAACATCCATAATGTTTTTCACGGTGGCTCTACCAATTTACATTTCTACCAACAGTGCACAAAGGTTTCCTTTTCTCCCTTATCTTGCCAACACTTTTTATTTGTTGTCTTTTTGATAATAGCCACTCTGGCAGGTGCATGGTGAAACCTCATTATAGTTTGATTTGCATTTCCCTGGCGTTTAGTGACTTTGAGTATCTTTTCAAGTGCCTGTTGGCTGTTTGTCTGCTTTGCAAAAACGTCTCTTCAGATCCTCTGTCCATTTTTTTAATCAGTTGTTTACTGACTGTTGAGTTATATGAGGTATTTATATATTTTAGATATTAATCATTTATTGGACATTTCAATTGCAAATATAGTCCTCCATTCCATAAAGCTGTCTTTTTACTGATGGTTTCCTTTGCTATGTGAAAGCTTTTTAGTTTTATGTAGTTCTATTTGTTTATTTTTATTTCTTTGCCCTTGCCAGAGGAAACAGATCCAGAAGATATTGCTAAGACCAATGTCTAAGAGTCTACTGCCTATGTTATCTTCTGGTGGTGTTAGTGTTTTAGGTCTTACATCAGTCTTTAATCCATTTTGAGGTTGTTTTGATATAGTATAAGAAAGTGACAGAACACTGTAAACCAGCTGTAATGGAAAAAAATAAAAATCATTAAATATAAAAAAGGAAAGTGGGCTAGTTTAATTCTCTTGCATGTTGCTGCCCAGTTTGACTAAAACCTTTGATTGAAGAGAATGTACATATGAAGATTATTCGGCCACGAGAAAGAAGAAAATACTGATATTTGACCTTTAGGACTTTATGCTAAGTGAGACATAGCTAAGGAATAAAAGACAAACACTGCGTGATATCACTTATGTGTATATTCTTAAAAAGTTGAGTTCATAAAAACAGAGAGTAGAATTGTGGAGATATATATATATATATATAAAACATCTACTTTCTCTATTCAACTATTGACCAATGCTTAGATGGTTAGGCTAGCTTCATATCTTGGCTGTTGTGAATAAAGCTGCAGTAAACATGGGAGAGCAGGTATCTATTTGATATCCTATTTTTACTTCCTGTGGAAATACACTGAGAAATAAGATTTCTGGATTATATGGTAGGTCTTTTTTTTTTTTTTTAAGGGAAACCCATACTGTTCCTCATAGTGACTGAACTGATTTGTATTCCCAGAAACAGTGAACTAGGATTATCTTTCCTCCACATTCTTGCCAAAAATAAACTTTCCAATTAACAAGAAACTGGACAGGGGAACCAAATAGACATTTTTTCCAAAGAAGATGTAAAAATTGCCAACAGGCACTTAAAAAGATGTTCAGTATCAGTACTTGTCAGGGAAATGCAAGTCAAAATCACAATAAGATATATGCTCACACCTGTTAGAACATCTGTCATTAAAATGACAAGATAAAACTGTTGGCAAGATGTAGAGAAAAAGAACCAATGAACTCTTGCTTATAATAGATATCCAAATCAATATGCAATGTCTACCTAAATACCAGAATCAGTGAAAAAGTTTATCTCAATAATTTGTTATCCTTAGTGTCTTATCTTAGATTTCCATAACAAAGTACTGTAACCTGGATAGCTTCAGCAACAGTTCTGAAGCCTGAAATTCCACAGTCAGGATGCCAGCATGGTTGGGTTCTGGTGAGAGCTTTATTACTGGTTTGCAGATGGCTGTGTTTTCACTGTGTCCTCATATGGTAGAGGGAGAGAAAAAAAGTAAAGGCAAGGTAGAGGGGGCAGGGTCATTTCTGGTGTCTCTTCTTATAAAGGGCCCTATCCCTATAGCCTCACCTAAACCTAATTAAATTACCCCAATCTCTGTATTCAAATGTCATCACATTAGGAAGGGGGCAGTTAGGGCTATATGAATTTTGCCAAGACATAGTTCAGTACACAGCACCTAGCTTTGGCCCACCCAGATTCAAAATTTTAAGAAAGCAATCAAAACATCAAAAAGTTTTTATGAATAGATGTCATAAGAGATTTGGTTTGTATATACGTTTCTATAAATGAGGTAGAATTCCGCACTAGAAATTATGTAGAGAGAAATTCCAAATATAGTGATCCATGAACATTTATATTGCTCATACTACTTTTTACTTTTATGATTTTTTTATTTATTTAGTCTTTTTAGGGCTATACCCATGACATATGGAGGTTCCCAGGCTAGGGGTGGAATTGGAGCTATGGCTTCCAGCCTACACCACAACCACAGTAATGCATGATCTGAGCTACATCTGTGACCTACAACACAGTCATGGCAATGATAGATCCTTAACCCAATGAGCAAAGCCAGGATCAAACCCATGTTCTCATGTATCCTGGTCAGGTTCATTAACCACTGAGCCACAATGAGGACTCCTATTTCTTCATTTCTATTGAATAAATCAGTTAAGATCTTCCCAGCATGTGGTAGCATCATAATAGGTATATTCTGGAGAATCTTTAGATCCTTGCAATATTCCCATCACTGTTCAATGACCCAAGTGTATTTTTAATGATTCTGATACTTAGTGATCAATGTTATGTGTTTATATTCTGTTGGCAACGGTCATGCAAATTAACAAATATTTCTAAAAGACTAAGTATTGAGAATACAGAATTATAGTCCCTGCCCCTCTAAAAGTCAACAAGGAGTGACACATAATATAGTGGATAGTAATGCAGAAATATGAATCAGCATAGGCATAATAGGAACACACAGTAGGGACATGTACCTCAGCCCATGAGAAAGTGAATTAGGGGAAGCTTCCTTATGTGAATGATGGATGAGCCTAGGCCAGCTTCCTTTGACATAGCAATCCTACTTCTAAGATATTATCCTAAGGAGATATCA
This sequence comes from Catagonus wagneri, assembly GCA_004024745.2. Classification (NCBI taxonomy): domain Eukaryota; kingdom Metazoa; phylum Chordata; class Mammalia; order Artiodactyla; family Tayassuidae; genus Catagonus; species Catagonus wagneri. Next base: position 3,060,949 of record PVHT021183618.1, on the reverse strand, counting down.
CACACATATGGAAAGGTTTATATCCAAGCAGCTTCGTTGCTATAACAAAGTCTTTGACATCAACCTATATGTTCATTAGCATAATGGAAGTTAAGAAAATTAGGTAGTTAACATATCTCAGATAACAGTCATTGAGTATAATACTATAAGGTATATTAATTGAAAGGTAAAATTTTTCAATATATATTTAGAGAAAAAAATCATAAAAGTGCCTTTTATGTAAAATGAAATAACAATAAAATATAGCCCTTCTCTGTGGTTTAGTTCCTGATTTTTTTTTATTATATTTGCATTGTTCACTTTTAGTAAATTTGTAAAGCTAAACTTAAAAATTCATATCATAGTGGGTTAAGGATCTGGCATTGTCACAGCAGAAACTTGGGTTGTTGCTGTGGTGCATGTTTGATACCTAGCCTGCTCACCTCCATATGTCATGGGCGCAGCCAAAAAAGAAAAAAAAATGTAGAAAAATAAGAGATCTTGGAGTTCCTATTGTGACTCAGTGATACTTAATCTGACTAGTATCCATGAGGATGAGGGTAGGATCCCTGACCTCACTCAGTGGGGTAAGGATCATGTGTTGCCGTGAGCTGTGGTATAGGTCACAGATACAGGTTAGATCCCACATTGCTTTGGCTGTGATGTAGGCCAGCAGCTCCTCCTCTCATTCGATCCCTAGCCTGGGAACTTCCATATGCCACTGTTGTGGCCCTAAAAAAGCAAAAAATATAAAAAATGTAAAAACAGAATTGTATGCCAGCATTTCCTGAATAAGAATTAATCTTGCCAAAATGATCTAAAGCACTGTATTTTAAAAAATTAAAATGTCAAATTCTAATGCTTTTATAAGTATTTTGATTTTTATCAATTCATAAATAATATATCTGCAGTTGTGAAACTTCATGCAAATATCATTAATCAGTTAATAGTTCATATAACTATTATTATAATTTACTAGTACTTTAGAAGTTATTTCATTAGTTTTAAAATAACTAATATTAAAATGCCTTTAAATCCACTTTGTGGTAAATGTTACAACTTCAATTGATATTGTTTATCAAAGAATATTTAAGACAAATATAAATTTAAATTGTAGCTATTTTCAAAGCATTGACACTTCTGTGCATTAAGATGCATAGTTAAAACTTTATATACATTACATTTGAAATAGGGTATTCCTTTTACACTAAGAAATATCTAGTCTTGTGATTCTTAAATACATTTTATTTAGTTCACACAAATAGTACTATCCTCATTTTGCAAATAGAAAACAGTATATAAAAGATGGCTTTTAGTTCTTTGATTCATCCATAAAATAAGATTTTTTCCCCCGTTCTGCTAAGTTTGAGGCTGTGGTGTGAGAAATCAACAAGACTCATTTCCTCTTCTCAAGAAACTCAGTCTAAAAATGTTTTTTTCTTCTCTAGCATCTTTGTACCTTGCTGCACTTCAGGAAGACCTGGCTAGTTTCTAATTTACTCCTCTAGTTTCAGCTCCAGCACCACCTTTTGTTTAAAGTGCTTGATGATATTCCCGCCTCGCTCCATATATCAGACCTAGTTAGGGAATTCCTCCTTTTACAGCAAACATCATGGGCCCCCATCTTCTATAATAGTAATCTTTCTTGATTTTTCATGTTACTGCTTGACTTGTTTTCTACACCTTCTCACTCGGCATCTGCAGTACCAAGAAGAATGTTCAACATAATTTTATTTTGATATTATCAAGAGCATCCTCATTATTTACTCAAAAGTGTTGCCCATTCTTTATTTTGGTCTTTTAGCCATATCTAGGGCCGCACCTGTGGCATATGGAGGTTCCCAGGCTAGGGGTCTAAGAGGAGCTATAGCTGCCGGCCTACACCACAGCCACAGCAAGGCGGGATCCGAGCCACGTCTGCAACCTACACCAGAGCTCACAGCAACGCTGGATCCTTAACCCACTGAGCAAGGCCAGGGATTGAATCCGTAACCTCATCATTCCTAGTCGGATTCGTTAACCACTGAGCCATGAAGGGAACTCCAAGTGTTGCCCATTCTTAAAGATTCTAAGGGCATGAACTTCTCTTTCTGCTGCATTTTATTTATTTAGCTAGTTCCCATTCTTCCTTTTTGAAATCCTCTTTATTTAACCTAAGATGCAAGTCAGTCTTTCATGATTTAAATCTTCATTAAATCCTTGGATGGTAGATGAGGGAGGTTAACTATCCCTTTTATCTCTTTTTAATTTTACTTTTTATGGATTTTGAAAACCACAAAAAGTAAAAATAAAAATGAGTATTTATATTCCAACTTCCTGGAATTATCTATAGTTAATATTTTCATATATTTATTTCCTGTCTTTTTCATGTGTTTGCGTTTATATTACGCCAGTGTAATATGAATGTATTTCCCTTTAAAATATACAATATTAAGCTGAATTAGCCCATGTACATGAATAGGTTCTCTCCCCATTTCCAGACACAGTGACTTTTATAGATTTGATGTGTAGACTTCTAATCCATTTTGAAATATTCATATTCATAAGGAGTGACAGTAGATTTTGTTTAATATCACTTGTGTTTTACATTTTTTTGTTTTACTGAAATAATATTATGAGACATGAAATCAATTATATTTATTTTTCCTATGTAGTATTTTCCTAGAGATTCTTCTCAGTTATTATACATAGACTTATTTTCTTTAATTTCCATAGAGTATTTTAATCAATAGATATTTAATTTAACATCCATGCTCTGTTTATGCCCATTTTGGGCATGTCCTGGTTTTCACTAATATAAACCATTTTAGTAAACTTTTTTTTAACATTTCGACATGTCTTAATTTCCAGAAATATTTTATTTGAAAATGGTACTCGGAATTATAGTTATGAACATAGGGAATATACTTTTTCAAATCACTGTTTCCTCTGAAGTTGTATCAGTTTATATTCTTGTTAAATGCTTGATCTATTCAACTTTTTTCAAAACCTTTTCTTTTCTGCTAAAATAATGCTTAAACTATAGTTAAAATTTTCTTTTTCCTGTGAACAGACATATCAAATTGTAGTGCTCTTTAAGAAACTTTAAATAAGTCCACATAAGAAAGTCTTTAGAGAGAAGAAAATACCCCAGTGTTCAGTATCATGCTCAAAGGAATATGTATGGGAAATTCCAGGAAGTACAAGCTCTACCTGTTTGGCAAATATGAGTGCACAGACATACTACTCCACACATTATTTTAATAAATATTTATTCAACACATCTTTTTATGTCTACTACAGGAAGAGCCTCATACAGTGTGAGAAGGAGGGAACAGACAAGGTCTGAGAACAGAAGAGAATAGAATTTGATCATCCGGAGATTACTTTATCTTAGAGCTAATTCTGCTAGCAGCACTATATAAATGCCTCAGCAGAGTAGTACCACATACATGTCTAGGCTAACACCTTGCTCTCTCTTTGCAGCTTAATTCATTCTACCACAAATGTCTGATCTTCTCAGGATCATAAACATCGTCACAAAAATTTGCTGAGCCTTAAAAATAGCATTGACTGAGTAGGTGCCCATGGTGTAAAAGAATATATACATAATTCAATCAGATTTGTAAATTTAAAAGCCATTTTCATTTTCCTGATTGTTTTTCTCCACATGCACTATCAAAAATAATGAGGATTTTCTCTCTAGCATTTAATTCTAGAGCATTTCGTTCTCTTATCTATGCATAATGTATACCATTTTTCTCTTTGTTTATACATGACAAATGAGTGAGAAATGAGTAGATAGTATAATTTCAAGATGTATCAGAATTCTTCATTATATTTTAAAATCAAAGCCAGCAATTTAAAACTTTTTTCAATGCTTCTTTTTAAGTCTCCTCAAATATTTATTGGGCACCACTAGATTAAGTGCCCGGTGCCTCTAAACCCTCGCTCACACTGCAGTTTTCTACAACTGCTGTGAACAGGCAGATTTCGTGAACCTGTAATAAAATCTTCCCTACTGAATTTAAAAGTATTATTTTATTTTGTTCTCAGTGATTCATTCATTCCTTATTCATTGATAAATGCAGCCTATATACATATACAAAATGCCTGGGCAGGCACTTTTATACTTGGAGCTACATCACCGTAGAACAAATTCCAAACCACTCGTGGACTTATGTTCTGTTGGAGTTCTTCCTACCATTTAACATTTTGTTTCATGTATTGCATATTTACTCATTTTAAATGACTAAGTTAAATAGTGTATCTTTCTGGAATATCACTTCTTCATAAGTTTTACTTCATTTAAAATTTGCCAAAAAGAATACAGAAATATTTCCCATATGGGCTGAAAATTTCTTACTACTTCTGTTTCTTATCTCCTTGTAAACCTCTAATGTTATTGAAGATATTCTACCATTGGATACTTTTCATATTTTTATTCATAGAACCAAATGTGGTGGAGCTCTATTTGATGTTCAAGGCATAGAAAGTGGTGAATCATTTATAACTACTTAAAAGTGGCCACCAAAATAATTCCTTAGTGACCTAATATTAAAGTTTCAATTCTATATATATTTTCTTAGATTCATCCTCCACTTTCAAACCAGAAACTTACCTTATTAAATTTAAGATATTATATGCCTTTTGTGTCCCTCCATAAACCTGATATGTGGTGAACTTTTAAAAAATGACTAGATCAGTTTATTACTAAAATCTTTGAAAAATTAAACTTAATTATATTTTTCAGTAACTTAAATTTCTTGTATAGTTTTAAAGAGCTGTTGATCATGGCTGTTAAGACTATTCACATATATTTTAGTTCTTTTTCCAGTCAAGTAATTAGATTGCAATTTTCTACCATTTAAAGATAGTCATGACCCCCAGATTTACTTTTGTCAATGAAATCAGACATAAAGTCTCCTATGTCAATTGAAGGTAGAAGGGATTGATTGATGATGTCAATTCCAGCCTTGTTTTCCCCGCTGCAGAATTCCTGAATGTGTAAAGATAACTCCTTTGCCCTTCAGAATCCATTGAAAGTCCACTATAAATGCAGCCCACCTGGCCAACTTCCAGTGGCTAGAGCATGAGCAAGAAATAACCTTTAAAATGTTAAACCAGCATTTGCATTCTTTGTGGAACTATAACCTTGGCCATAATAATACAGTAGGGAAAATAAATGATCATTTTTTATATTGAATTAGAGACATCATAAATAATTAAATTTTCTTTCTTACAGTTTAGATTTACTCTTAAAATATTTCTAGGTGAAGCTCTGATTGATGTTGTCTTCATTTTCCTGATAATCATTTCCCTAAATTGTAAACAAAAAATGAAAAAAGAACAAATAAAAAAAATTTCCTTTGGTGGATCTATAGCATGTCAATATAGTGTAGTCTTTGCAATAAAGATGGTGCTTAAGCAGTGCTTTTGGGGGTTTCGTGTGTGTTTTTAAAGAAAAACTTTGTAAAGAGTTTTACTTAACTGCTATAAATGCTAAACAATCACTATTATTAAACATTATTTTCCATAATAGAGAACTAGATCCATTTTTGTCATTTATTAAATAACTCCTTAAATTATAAATTTTCAAGGTACAAATTTAATTGATTGTCATTGTAATTATATTTTACAGAAAAATATTAAAATATTCTAAATTAGCTCTAATGTAGTATTTGTAAAGTGATTCACAGGGAAAAAATGTATTCTCTGTAGTAATACATAAATAGGAGTTACTGCTTACTATATGCTGTTTTAGTGTTGTGATTAATTGGCACAAGAACACTTTTGGAGATATTGTAATAAAGAAATATCTTTTATGCTCTTTGCCTTGGCTTTTCTCAAATATATTTGATCACAGTATCCTTTTTTCACACACCACCTATTGACAGCCTAAGAAACTAGATTTTGCATTGGGCAGTTTGCAAAATTTTGGTATTATAAATTTATAAAGAAAGAATAAATTATATATAACTTCTAGTATAGTGGGATTTATATATTTGGGTACTTTGAAAGCTGAGAAAATTTTGCAACTGTTGATGATTTGAATAAATATGGAATTGTATATTATGTCAAAGTTAAAAAAAAAGGAAAGTTCATATCTAGTTTGCACCACTTACCTCGCCTTGAGAGCTTGCAAATTATTTTAGCTGTAGTTTTTTTTTTTATTTCCTCTTTTAAATGAGAGGTGCTGCTGTTAATAATGCATAGTACATTGAGTTAATAAATAATTGAGGTATTTGTATAACTCTTCTAACTCAAAGACTTGTGGTAAGTCTGAAGTACAAAATAGGCATTTCTTCATCTATTTAGAACAAGAAAATAACCATGTAAATCGTAGTTTGCTGTTTTCCCAAGTGGTTGTATCATTTTGCATTCACACCTGCAGTGTGATTTCCAGATCCAAAACATTTTTGCCAAAACCGTTTTTAGATGTTTTAGTTTCAGCCATTCTAGTGGGTGTGTAGTTGGATCCAATAATGGTGTTAATTTGCATCTCCTCAGTGAACATTTATTTATATGCTTATTTGTCATTCATATAATTATTTTGGTGTGGTGTCTGATCAAATATTTTGTTCATTTTTAAGTGTCACTTGGATTGACATTACCATTATTGTGTTGTAAGAGTTTGTTATATATTCTAGATTCAAGTCTTTTATCAGATTGTGTGTATTGCTAATATTTTCTCTCAACTCTTTTTACTTATTTTCTTCAATGATAACTTACGTTTTATATTCTAGAATGGATCTTACCTGAATTCAACTATTTAAGATAATTATTTCATCTATTTTGAATTTTTGTTCCAGCATTTAATGTGATTTCTGAAAGTCTAATTGCTGCTGCTCTTTTGGATATACCATTTTGATTTTTTTTTGCTTTAGAAGCTTTAAGGCTTTATTTGTTTGAACTTTGCTTTTTCCTATCATGTTCCTAGCTGTAGATTTAGTCTGCTCGGGAGCTGTTGTGTTTCTTAACTTCAGTAGGCAACAATTTCATCTGTTCTGACATATCCACAGTCATTACCTACATTAAATTTACTTTGTCCCATTTTTTCTTAGTCCTATTTTATCAGGTCTGCTTATTCTAGTTTGCACTCATTTTCATTTTTTATCTCTCTGCTTTTTCATATTAGCTCACTGACTATCTTTTCAAGTTCTGCTAAACTGTAGCTTTACCTGTAAATTATTTTTGAATATGCCTTTTTACGTCCTTAAAATACTTAAAAACTTACTGTGATTTGTTATTTTACAACTTTGTTTATTTTCTAACTATTTTCTGTGGTCTTGATTATGTTCTATTATCAGTCTTGGGAATTATATTCTTCTGGCTTTTGAAGGTAATTCCTGGGTGAAATTTTATTCTTGTTTTACTCAATTTTAGATAAAATAGGCATCGCCGGTGGTACATTTTTTTTCCTGTGCAAACTTCAGTCTCAGTCTGGAAATATACCTTCAAATCCTCCAACAGATGAACGGTTAAACAAACTGCAATACATACATATCATGGAATAATAGAATAAAAAGGATCAAACTGTCTATAGATATTTTTAAACACAATTTAAGAGGAATAAAAATCAGGTTTCTTAATAAACCTAGGACTTGTCCAACCTCACTAATAATCAAGAAAATGAAAAAGTAACATGATATAATTCCATATCCCACAATTGGAAAAAACTAATATTCAATAAGAGTATTAGTATAGCTACACAAAAAGGAAAAATATATTTCTGGTAATATGACACAACACTTTGCAGAGAAATTTGGCAGCTTCTATGAGTGTTGAAATGTGTATACCAGAGATCTGATAATTCTACTTCTCCAAAAATAAATTTGATTCCATCTTACTAATTTGACCAAAATTGTTATCATACTCCAAATACTTAGGTAGCCAGCCTTTATATTAATTACAAAAGTTTTGCAAGCCTGGATTTTCTAAAAGAAGTTAAAATAGTAAATGTATTGGCAAAATTTTTAAAAATGTGTGCTGAGTTATATGCATTTTGATATATGTGAAACAATCAAAACATGGGGAATGTGCAGATTTCTTTGATGGCTTATGTGATTTAGAAACCCGCCATTTGTTTACTTGTTGACCCAGATAAATCACTGTAAATATATGTAGTGGTAATCAACATTGTCCATTCAGTAAAGACAGTCATTTATGCTTTGAAGTGTTATGTCAGTAACTTAAGTATTCACGGATATGAGGTACTATATTTTGTTTGTCATTCATGTTAAGTTTCATTTCAATTACAATGTTAGCACCATGTAATGAGAACTACCTAAAAAGAAGAAAATGAGGCAGGCAAAAATTATAAATTGAAAATAGGTACTTAAGAGCTAGAATAACATATTCTCATTTTTGGTGTACTTCTGTATTATGGAACATAACTAAGGGCATAGGGTACTTAAAGGAATTAGTGAATTAATTAATGAATGATTTTCTTCAGATAAGAACTTTGTGGGCCTAATAATATGGATAGAATTTTTAAAGTTTGAAAAGCTATTATTAAAATATCTCATGGGCAAGAAAATATCTCATGGGAAATATAAAATTCCTCTTTGTATTTTAATTACTTTTATTTTTTTAGTTAAAATAATTTTTATAGTTTTTAATACTTTATCTTTGTATCCAAAATGTCTAGTATAATATGCATGCAGTAATCACAGATTGAATAAAATGAATCAAACACATTCATACTAGAGAAGTAAATCTTATAGATGCCTTGCTTATTTAGGTGCTGACAAAAGGATGGCAAATATAAAGTTTATACAATACCTACCCCTACACTAATCTTTCAACAATTCTAAATTTATTATGGGGCTCATCTTACAAGAATGAGACCATTTATAGATTTACATAGGCATGGGTCATGATTGTCAATCATAGTGTTATAGAGAGTGGCTTATTGACCTGGTGCCACATGGATTCCAAGATGACAGTTCCATCTGTTTAGCTGGCAATACCTAGTAGTGAAAAGAGATCAGGAAAAAAAAAAAAAAAGTTAGTGAATGGTTGAAAACAAGTGACCAGTTTGATGCTGACATGACTTCTTAAAATTCTAATAGCTAACCTTAAAAGACATGTTCCTTAAAGGACACCAGTTAGTGAGGATGTAAAATAGTAGCAGTTACTTCTTGTAGACTTATCACCTCATGTGGGAATATCGTCCCCTGTTTCAGACTCGTGTACTCCTTTATTCTATTTAAGTGTTTTTCATAGGGCACCTGGCCACCCCTACTACTCTGTGAGAAGGGGATGAGATCCTTCGTACTGCCTTCCAAAATGAGTATGTACCTGTCAACTGCCCTGTGTCAGCTCCCAGGAAAGAGCCACTGGCTATGGGAGACCTACACCCACTACTAAAGTAGATTTTATTCTGTTACTTCTCTATGTGAGTAGTGTGTTGTTTCACCTAGTGCTTGATTCTGCTGTGCTTTCCTTATCTACTCAGATAGCAAGATGCACTGAAAGAAGTGTTTAGTCTTCTACTCTCGGTGATAGGCAATGAATATCATTTTCCAGACGTATATCATTTCCGTATGATGACAGATTGCAGATGCTTCTGCCTAACCTTATGGAATAGAAAATGTACTATACCTGGTACATGATAAGCTTCTCATATTTTTAGTCACTGTGGCATGATTAGGTGTTTGGTCTCAGCTATAGTCCGTAGCATGCCACGAGCTGTTTTTAAAATACAGAACAGTTCCCTTACCTCCTTCTCTTCCACTTTCTTGTGCTTTATTTCCCTCTAACTATAAAGATCTCTTTTATGTTCCCCCAATATACCAAATATGATCTTATCTCAGCCTTTGTAACTTGTTTTCTTTAACACTCTGAATAGCTACATGATTTAGTATCTCACATTCTTGGCTTTTCTGATCTTATAGTACCTCCCCAGGATGCCTTACAAACCACCTAGTTAAAATAGTAATATTCACCTCAGTCCCATAATTCATACCCCTATCATTGCCTTATGTTTTTTCTACAGTGTTTATCACTTCTAACATATTATTTACTTTATCTGTTAATTTCTTAAATCATCTCTCTGTTCTTCATTCCCTCTACCATGGAGCTTAACTTTTAGTTTTCTGTTGGATTTTGTTTTTGTTTTCCTTCCTTCTTTGTTTCTGCAACTGGTCTCAGGAAGTATCCAATACTAGTTGCTAAGTAAATATTCACAGAGTAATTAAATGATTCACTTTCCCTTTCTATACTTGCTTCTCATAGGTAATATCTGAATTTGGCCTTCTTGTATGACCCAGAAAGCATAATGATTATCTGCATATAATTACATAATGTTAAGTTATCTGAATTAAATTTTGACTATAATATTGTCAACAATTTGGGAAATGTCGGGTATGTTTGATACAATCTTCTAAAAATATTGCTTTGTTGACTGTATACAATGTGAAATAACAAAGCAAAAGATGTCATGCTGATAATTTAAATATAGTAACCTAAGAAAAAAAAGAAACTTTGTGAAATTGAACCCGCATGAGACATATTTACTTTTAATATAATATTAAGGCATGCACAAATAAAAATGTGGAATAATAAAATTCAATAAACACATAAATGTGGAGATGGGAACACTTTAATTTCTCTAGGTTGTCATAGTGAAAACTGCTTTTCAATAATAACAAAAATTCTTCAGATTTAAATAGTGCTTTAAAACCTCAATCCTAGAAAGAATATTCTTTAAAATGCATTTTCAATGTGAACATTGCAGAGGATTTAGTTAAATATGATCGCTACCTCACAGCTATTCTTTAAACTACCATCCTCTCAAGTTTCTTTTATACCATTATTTATGATACAAATATAGCTTTTAAAATTTCAAGAGTATCTCAGATGAGAGAACGATACTAGAAGCTACTTTAAGAATAAAGCATGTATCATATTTGATTATTCCTATGGCTTTTAGTTTTGTCCATGATATGGATATATGTATTAAGGATGTTATAAAAATCACTACATACATGTAAATTAAATTACCAGCATGATTTCTTGCTTTAGATGATCTCATATTAACAGATATGAGAACTCAACAAAATGATCTTTTAAAAAGTTTATATCAGACCATACCAAGAAAGAAAAATTACTGGCTAATAACTTTGATGAATGTAGATGTAAAGATTATCAACAAAATATTAGCAAACTGAAGCCAACAACACACGCACAAAAAAATCAACACAGGCTGTTTTTATCCCAGGGTTACAAGGATGTTGTAACGAATTAATCAATGTGATACAAACAAAAGAAAAGACAAAAACTACACGATCATCTCAATAGATGCAGAAAAAGCATTTGATAATATTCAACATCCGTTCATGATAAAAACCCTTACCAAAGTGTGTATAGAGGGAGCATATCTCAACATAATAAACAAAGCACAGCCAACATAATACTCAGCTGAAAGCCTTTCCACTAAAATCTGAAATAAAACAAAGATGACCACTCTCACCACTTCTATTCAAAGTACTATTGGCAGTCCTAGTCACAGAAATGAGACAAATTTTTTTAAAAGTTTATTAAAATTAGAAGAGAAGAGGTAAAAGTGTCATTATATGCAGATAACATGTTACCATATATAGAAACCCTAAAGACTCCACATGAAAACTGCTAGAACTGATAAAAGAATTCAGCAATGGAGCACAATATGAGATTAGCATACAGTGTATTTCTTTACACTAACAATGAACTATAAAAAAGGGAAAGTAAAAAAAAAAATCCTTTTTAAAGTTGCATTAAAAAAAGAAAAAAAAACCTTAGAAATAAACCTGACCAAAGAGGTAAAAGAGTTATATGCTGAGAACTATAAAACATTAATAAAGGAAATTCAAGATGGTTCAGGGAATGGAAAGATATCCCATGCTCTTGAATTGGAATAATTTATATTGTTAAAATGGCATACTACCCAAAGTAATCTACATATTTAATTTGATCCCTATCAAATCACCCACAACATTTTTCATAGAAAAAGAACAAATAATCCTAAAATTTATATGGATGAATAAAAGACTCAAAATTGCTAAAGCAATCCTGAGGGAAAAAAAGAACATAGCAGGAAATATAAACCACACACCTATGGTTAATTAATCTTCAACAAAGTAGGTGAGAATATGCAATGGAGTAGAGATAGTCTCTTTAGCTTGTGATATTAGAAAGGCTGGGCAGTCACATCTAGATCAATGAAGTTAGAACATACCTTCTTACCATACAAAAAATAAATTCAAAATGGCTTAAAGACTTTAATGTCCATTGACAGATGAAGGAATAAATAAGATGTGAGATTATATATATATATACTCAGCTATAAAAAAGAATGAAATAAGGCCATTTGCAGCAACGTGGATGGACCTAGAGGTTATCATGCTTAAGTGAACTAAATCAGAAAGAAAAACACCATATGGTATCGCTTATATGCAGAATCTAAAAAAAATATGACACAAATGAGTTTATTTATGAAATAGAGATAGACTCACAGACATAGAAAACATAATTATGGTTACCAAAGTGGAACAGGTTTGGGGAAAGGATAAATTAGGAGTTTGGGATTAACAAAGTACTATATATAAAATAGATAAAACAAGGTCTTACTGTATAGAACAGGGAATATAGTCAATATCCTATAATAAACCATAATGAAGAATATAAAAAGAATATATGTATGTATATATATATGTATGTGTGTGTGTATATATATATATATATATATATGTGAATAACTGAATCACTTTGCTGTACCTCAGAAACTAACACAAAATTGTAAATCTACTATACTTCCATTTTAAAAAGTTTGTATCAAACAATGTGACAGCATTTTCTCCAATTTTGTAATGCTGTACTCAGATACAAATTCAGATAAGTTACACGTTCCATGATTATAGCCATATTATGACGAGAAACTAGAAGAACATGTAAAAGAGCAATTCATAATGAGGATGAAAGAGGATAAGGAGGTGATGGGGTGTTAAATAGATAAGTATCCCAAATATATATGGTACATTCATAGAAACTAAATCAAATCCTTTTATCCCTATTGATTTTCATATTTTGAACTTTCCCTTAATATACTTCAGACTTTGTTACTTAATTAGTAACTTGTTCTTTTACTTGGTGAGAAAATTCTGCTAGGCAAATTGAATCATTTAAGAAAAGGTTCCTCCCATACGATGACTCTGGCTTAATAGCTTATACTACTCCTGAATGAAACATATTTTTCAACCTGTAGCAACACTTAAATTATTTGGTTCATACACATTAAAAAATGAAACATTGCTTTATTTAAGTTAATTAGATAACTTGAATTTTACAAAACATTCCATTTAATTCTTCAAGACTTTGCCTACATAACTAGCTGATAACATGAGGGCTAATTTATGTAGAAACAAGGCATACATTTTAAAAATGCCAGTGAACAGCCTGTATTTTAAGCTCCTGCTACTCAGACATTATTACAATCGTATACTTCACTCTTTTTTTAAGAAAAGCAAAAACAAGTTTACCTGCTTTTCTGCACACATGGCTTGATTTAGGAGCTCTTTTTATTAAAGAGCTGCTGTGTCAGAAAAGAAAGACAAAGGTAAATAATATTAAATCACTGTACCAAAGGAGTTCAGAGTATACTAGAGGATACTCTTCTATGAAATTATAAAACTTAGACGTGAATGAAAAAAATAAATGTTCTTAATTAAACCTGGGGAATATCTAGGTGTATTCAGTCTTTGTGTGTGTGAGGGTGGAAGCATGGAATGGTTTCTCAGCCAATGACACCTAAGCAGATTTCAATTTAGAAGCAGGAAGTGTGCTCATCAGGGGACGTGGGAAAACATTTGTGGCAGAGAAAATAGCAGAAACTAAGGAAATGATGGAACTCAATCAGAATTGCGAATAAAAATTTGAGACTGAATAATGTGTGAATTATGGTTAATAAAAGCAATTTTATGTTTCATCATAACATAAAGCTAGCCAGGGCTGGCTTCAGGGGCACATAATCTGTGATGGTTTTAAGTGTCATGGAAAGGATCTGATCAATTTATTTTGACAGAGGAAGCCATTACGTTGTTATTATATAGAGAAAAGATATTTTTATGGTCTGAATGTTTATATCCCCTCAAAATTCGTGTATTGAAATTCTAATGCCTAATGTGTTGACGTTAAGAGGTGTGGCATTTGGGAGGTGCTTAGGTCATAAGAGTGGAGCCCTTATGAATGGAATTAATGTTCTTAGAGACCCCACAAAGATCCCTCACTCCTTCCATCAGGTGAAGATATAAGGTCTGAGATTCCAAAGAGGGTTCTCACCTGACCTCGCTGGATCCTTGATCTTGAACTTCCAGTCTGAAGAACTTTGAAAATACATTTCTGTATTTGTAAGTCACCTAGTCCCTGATTTTTTTTTTTTTAATAGCAGCTCAGATACATTAAAGACTGATAACAATGTGATTTACCTAGGTAGCAATTGCAGGGATAGTTATAGGTAACTTATTTAAATAAATGTATACATTTAGGAGATAAAAAGAATATAAGTAAATGATAACAAAGATGAAGAAATCTGGTCAAGACTATTTAAGAGATAAATGTATGTGCATTTAGCAATCAGTAGGCTGTAAAATTGAAGAAATACTTCAACAAATTGAAACATCTTGATTCCCCAAGATGCTAATTTGAATGACTTGGTAACAGTAGCTACAATAAATAATATCGGGGGAGGAGAGTTTATACAAGGAACAAGAACTTCAGACTTGAACATTTTGTCAATCAAATGGTTTATGTCATTTGGTGATAACTTACAGACATGTTTTCATTAATCAAAATCAAGATAACAGCTTAAATTTTCCAAAGAATTACAAAAGGGTTGCAGGACATATTTACATGCTGTGTAATTAAAGATAAGAAATATTCAAAGAGAAGCAGATAGACTAGGAAGTGATACGAGCCTGCAATCCCCACTGATGCAGTGGGTGTATGAAAAATACGTTAAAAAAAAAAAAAACAGGAAATGATTCTAGGGTATTAGCAACTTCAACTTCAACATATATTACGTATGGCATTTGTTGCACTTCGTGTGTGTAGATATAATTATAAGATGGATATAGAACTCAGAGGAAGGGAAAAGAGAATTGAATGGGTTGTAAAAAAAAGGAAACAGTAAGAAATATTGTGAGAAAAATAGAAAGGAAAGATTATAAGATTATATAATATATGTTGGAGCTGTAGAATTATAGGACAGCTTTTTTTGTACTTTTGTTTTATTTTATTTTATTTTTCATTATGGAGGCACTTGAAAATGCTCAGGGCCTGTGGGGAAAATCCAATAGATAAGAAGGGACAAAATATATAGGAAAGGATATAAAGATAAAGCAGAGATGAGATGAATGATAGAGAAAGGGAAGCAGCAGTTACAATAGCTATGATTTTTTTTTTTACAAGCTGCACTTTATTCCTCTTGTACAAGAAGAGGGAAATCAGATAATGATACTGATTCAGGATTGGAGTCTACTCACTTTATTAGTCAAAAGGAAAAGTCTTTTTTGTTGTTGTCCAGAAGTAGAATACCTCTTCATTTCCTTTCTACATTCCTCATGATTAGGCCATGAATCCTGTTTCTGAAACAAACTGCTTCTAAGGACATCTTCACTATCTTATTTCTTACTCTACCACAAATACAAATACTGGGTGTTTAGTAGGTACACTGAATAGGTGCTCAGTAAGTATTAATGAAGAGAGGGAAAAGAAAGGAGGAGAGAAAATAATGAAAGCACAGGGTGAGAGTTCCTAGCATGAACAGATGCAATTCAGTGTGACTGACAGCATACCAAGTATGAGACTACAGAGATGGAGAAAAATGCAAATTACAGAAGATCTTAAAGGTCAGGTTAGGTAACAGTCACTTTTTCCTATATAAAAATTATTGGACTCATGACCCAATAATTCTCCATGCCAACTTGCACATTTGCCTTCTCCACCCACCCCACCTCCCTGGGCTTAGGGTCAGCAAACATTATTTGAGCCAGTACACACATTTTTTAGAGGTTCACATAAAAATCTGTTTTTCAGATGTGTCTTCTTGAAAATCACAACAAGGCCTAGCATGATTCTTTTTTAATAATTTCCCATAAGGTAATATATGATTCTGCTTTCAAACCTGATTTTGAGGAAATTTGGAGGCTTCATGTAAAGATCGCCAACAGATTGGGAATTAAATCTAAGCCAGGAACATCTGTGCCATCCTACATTGCCAATATATTTAGAACAAGTAGGCATCAAATTTTCAAGACAAGAAATTCCTGAGAAAAGCATATTGGGCAGTGGAAGGATGAAAGCTGGCTTATAACAAGCAATAACTTAAAATAATCAAAGGTTATTAAGCTATATTCAGTCTCCCTCCTTTCTAACTCCCTCCATCTCTACCTCTCTAGCTAATATTCTAAGTTCCTAAATCCATTGACTCATTAACGTATTTAAGCTTGGATCACCAATTAAAAAAAATTGTTGTATTTTAAAAATCTGATGTCAGTTGTAGGGGCTAGAACAATGTTAAAGATTAGATGAAAGAAGTTTTGTTACAGTATACCTGATGTTCTGGATATAACTCAGACTGGAGAAGTACTGTGCCAGAATTTCACAAATTTAAGCCTAGTAGAATTTTAACTCTTCAGTGGCACACAGTTTATTTCTTCTCCATCATTTCTTAGCTATAGTAAAGGACAAATTCATTACTGTTTTCATTATTAAGTGAGAACAAGATTAAACAAATCCTAATTAGAAAATAATCAACGTAGAGTATCTACTAGAAAATAATAATAATACAGAATTTATTACTGTTGCAAACTTTTTACTTCATAATTTTTATTATTTCAATGTAATGGCATAATTTCTATAGTTATCTGTTTAAATGTATATTATACTCTTTAATATCTGTTTGAATTTGAGGTGTTGTGTATGTGGAAATTTAAACCCAAACATTCATACATATCTTGGTTTACTATTCATTTAATTTTTTGCACATTTTTTATTTTTAGTGAAATGTGGAAGTTTTCCAATTCTTCACAACATTTGCCAATTTTCATGTTTTAGTTTTAGTTCAGCTTAATATCTAAAAAAATAATTTACACTAACTAAGCCAAAAATTATGGAAGGTGGAAGAGGATTCAATTATTTATATTGCTAAAAATTTAATGAGTAGGTAGATGCAATTAATAAAATTATGACAACTTTTATGTGTTATATCAAAACATGTTTACTGTTACACATTTATAGAAAACATTGACAGGCACAAAAATGTATACTAAGAAATGTTTGTTAACTAAAAGTAAGTGAATATGTATAGTTTTAAGTCAGTATTTTATTCATGATTTTTAAAATTAATCTTTCTTGTGGCACTATGCCTAATTTCACAAAAAAAGCCCACATTAATATTTAGTAGCTTTTACTGTTTCTTAGAAAACAAACATAAAATTAAAACTAAAGAAAATACTAATAATAACAAAATAACAAAATAGTCTTTTACATTTGAAAAAGATTGCAGAGCTCAGACCAAGTTAGTATTCACTTATAATTTGCACTGAGTTGGTATAGATTTAGTTTGCCTTAATTAGCTAATAAATCACTTCCTTTCTGAGTAATGATACACTTCTTTGAACAGCAGTAACATCTTTAGATAGCACTGAGCAAGATTAAACTAAAAAATGGACTTCTGAATAATTACCTTTAAAATGTGTTAATCAAATCCAAAATTGACTAGGCAATTAAATATGTCAGATTTCAAAGTGTGAAGATAGGTAGGAGATGTTGTTATTTTCCATCAGATAAATGATAGGGGGTATTGTAAAACCTGAAGTAAGTTTAAAGTTGGAGAAAGGGAATGTGCTTAGAATGTCATTACTAATTGGATTTCCCAGGCAATTAAATGTTAACAAAAGAAAAAAAGCATTTCAACCATTTCTCTAAAATGTGTAATCTTGTAGTACTTTTTATGAGTCTGTATATTAGCTCATTTTTTTTTTAAATGGGGCTTAGTGTTCTGTTAATGATTTAATCCCAGATAGGTATATACTAGCGGTAATATATATTTATCTGGCTACAGCAGGAGTATATGTTTACTATTTTCTGATGAAACCCCTCGTTGCAGCCCATTACCTAGTAAATTCTAATGTGTGTTGTCTCGTTTTTCTTTGCAAATATCTCATTCATCTCTCAAAAATTTTTCTCAAGAATACATTTTAGGGGTTCTGGCTGTGGTGGAATGGAATCTGCGGCATCTCCGGAGCACTGGGACGAGGTTAAATCCCCAACCCAGCACAGTGAGTTAAGGATCCAGTGTTATCACAGCTGCCGCATAGGTTGCAACTATTGCTCAGATCTGATCCGTGGCCAGGGAAGTCCATGTGCCATGGAACAGCCAAGAAAAGAAAATCCTTTTCTTATGTACTTAATGTTTTAAACAATTAATGGTTATTGAAGATCTCAGTGAATGTTTTTAAAATTTAAAGTTAATTATTTGTGCAGTAGGTATGAATAATACTTAGGTATACGATAGACGGGATTTTATTTTCTTTAAATTGACCTCATTTTATCTGAGCTCTTGATCCCACCAGACTGGAAAGAAATGCTGTCTTGGATGCTTAGGGGACCCTCACTAGGCCTGGAAACTTTATGGTCTTTACTGGCAACTGTGGGAAGCTTTAAGCACACATGATTATGACTCAGTTTCTTTGGAAGCAGCATGCACTTACTCCATTTGGGTGTTTTAGCTCCTCTTCACTGTGAGGCTAAGCACCTCCAAAACTTGTCTCTCCCTTGCTTCCGTGCTCACAGTCCATGCCTGTTCTTTTCCCAGCCTGGAGACTGAGCTCCTCTCCATCTATTAGGTACATTCTCTCCCTCTTGATATGTTTTCAAAGGTGTTTATTTCTCTTTACAGTTTCCTCAAAGGCATTTTGTAAAATCCCCTCAGTGGGTTTAGACTTATGGTTTAGACTTATAGCTGAGGAAAGGATGTTTTATCTGCAACTTTGCTTTCTTTCCAGTTGCAAATCTATACATAGGCAAAGAAGCATAGATATCAGTAACTGCTTGAATGAAGAAGAAAAAGTGAAAAATCCAGGGAAAATAAAAAATAATATCTAAAGCTGTTTATTAGTAGGACAAAATGTCAGTACACTACCATTCAAATGTGCACAGGAAATAAAAGCATTTTATTATCATAAGGGATTGATATTTCAGGCCTTGTACCCTGCCTTCAATCCTCATACTCATCTGATATGTAAGAGAAAAAAAAAAACTTATCAATTTAAAGAACCATTATTTAAGATAAAAAAGTATCACTTTATAAATGTTCAAATGCTCAACTTTCATGACCCTCTGTTCCTTTAAAGATTTCAGTGAATCTCAAGATGCAGAGTTCTGGATATTTGTTGTGGACTGCCTCCTCTGCTCTAGGGCCTAGACTGGTGACCTTGAAGATAATTTGTCCTCTCTGACTTCAGAATGATTTTTCCACATCGCTTCCAAGTGTCTGTGGTCATGGTCATTTTTCTTTTTTATAAAACCTCCAAATTCAGAGGTCTTTTGGTCCTAACCCCATTCTTGACTTATTCTTTATCCTTCCCTGCATCTAACTAGAGCACATGGGCACTTCTGGATCCTTTATAGACTGGATTTAGGCTGGAGAGTTAGAAGAGCTTCCTCAGGCTCATCTCAGTGGCAACTTCCCAACAGCCCAGTACTGTTATTGCCTACATGCTGTGGTAATTTGTTATGCAGTATCTTTGTTGTTGTTGTTCTAAAGCAATGTTTTTCAACACTGACTGAACATTGAAAAACAAAGCAAAACATTTAGTGACTATTTTAAAAATATATGGATGCCTAGGACACATTACTGAAGACCGAATCTCATTAGTTTATAGTAGGGTCTTTGTATTGACAAAGTCTTGGGTTTGCCATTCCCTCTTTCCCTGTGGCATGTGTTTCTCTATATTGCATGCAAGGTCTTCTCAGCTGGTATTAATGGTTGGGAATTATTGTCAGTATTTGCAATTTCCCTTCAAAATTATGGGACGAAAATTGGTTATTTATTCTATAAGGATTGGCTCTTGATATGTGAATGGAAGCTAATGGAACATAAAATTCCATAACTTTTTTAGCAAGGTCCATATTTCAAGATTATTGCCTTAGTATGCATCTAAAATGAAGCAAACCAAAATAAAACTACCCATTGGTGGAACTTAAATCTAGCCAATGGATGCTTTGCTCCAAGCAGCACTAGCCCTCCTTCTTATCCCTGGGTTGAGAGACTTATAATAGATCACAGACTATCAGGGAACATGATTAATGGAAATAAAAATTCAGTAAGGTAACATACTCTAAATTTCTGGTTACCTTAGCTATATACAAATATATTCAATAATAGTCATAACATACCTTCACACATTCCAGTAATTAGGACTTCCAACTCTACTATCAGATAGATCTAGTTTTAATTTTAGCTCAGCCATTCACTGATTAACTACTTCAAAGTACCTACTTAGTTTTTTTGTGTCTCAGTTTTCTTATCTTCTGGGAAATGGCAAAAACCCATATTTTCTGTTTTGATTATTTCCATTACATTTAGTTATAAAGGGAATGTCATTATTATTCTCTGCTCAGAGATTGAATGACTATACAGTTGACCCTTGAGCAATGTAGGTTTGAACTGCACAGGTCCACTTGTATGTAGATTTTTTTTCAATAATAAGTAATACAGTGCTATATGATTCAGGTTGATTGAATCCATGGATGAGGAACCAAAGATATGAAGGAATGACATATATGGAGAACCATATAGGGATTTTCAGCTATGTGGAGGGTCAACACCTTTAGCCCCTCTTGTTCAAAGGTCAACTGTATAATGGCTATTTTGTGGGTTTTAGAGCCTGAAAACTTTTTTTTTTTTTTAGGGCTGCACCTGCAGCATATGGAGTTTCCCAGGCTAGGTGTCTAATCGGAGCGGTAGCCACTGGCCGATGCCACAGCCACAGCCATGCCAGATCTGAGCCGCGTCTGCGACCTACACCACAGCTCAAAGCAACACAGGATCATTAGCCCACTGAGGAATGCCAGGGATCGAGCCCTCAATCTCATGGTTCCTAGTCGGATTGGTTAACTGATGCTCCATGATGGGAACTCCCGAAAACTTCTTTTTTTATTGAAGTATAGTTGATTTAAAATATTGTGGTCATTTCAAATGTGCAGCATAGTGATTCAGTTATCTATATGCATATGCACATATTAGAATATTTTATGTTATAGATTATAAGAGATTAAATATTGTTCCCTATGTTTTACAATAAATGTTTGCTTCTCTATTTTACATATGGTAGTGTATATCTCTTATCCCATACTCCTAATTTATCCCTTCCTTACCTCCCTTTCCATAAGTTTGATTTGTGTGAGTTCGTTTCTGCTTTATAAATAAGTTCTTTTGTATTTTTTTAGATTCTACCTATAAATAATGTAATATTTGTCTTTTGTTATCTGACTTTTTTCACTTAGTATGATAATCTCTATGTCCATCCAGGTTGCTGCACATGGCATTATTTCATTCTTTTATGGCTGAGTAATATTCCATTGTATATATATACCACATCTCTATCTGTTCATCTTTTGATGGACACTTATGCTGCTTCCGTGTCTTGGCTATTGTAGATAGTGCTGCTATGAACATTGGGGTGCATATATCTTTTCTAACTAGGGTTTTCATCTTTTCCAGGTATATGCCTGGGAGTGGAATTGCTGATCATATGGCAAAAAATACAGACAAAACATCTCTGACATAAATTATAACAATATTTTCTTAGATTAGTCTCCAAAAGCAATAGAAATAAAAAAAATTTTAAATGGGACCTAATCTAACTTAAAAGCTTTTGCACAGCAAAGGAAACCATAAAATGAAAAGGCAGCCTATGGAGTGGGGTAAAATATTTTAAAATGATGAGATTACAAGGGCTTAATTTCCAAGATATAAAAATATCTCAGGCAGTTCAGTATCAAAACCAAACCAAATCAAAGCAAAACAAAAACCCAAACCAAAACCGAGCACAAGACTTAAACAGATGTTTCTCCAAAGACATACGATAGTCAATGGACTAATGAAATGATGTTCAACGTTGCTAATTATTAGGGAAATATGAATGAGAACCACAATGAGGTATCACCTCATCAAAAAGTCTACAAATCATTAATGCTGGAGAGGGCATGGGGAAAAGGAATGCTCCTACACTGTTGGTGGGACTGTAAATTGATACAACCACTATGGAAAACAGTTTGGAGATTCCTTAAAAAAATAAAAATAAAGCTACGATGTGAATGAGCCTGACAACTTCTGATCAAACCCTGACATTGATTTGAATATTGTTAAGTAAATTAACCCCTCTTGCCTCGGTTTTCTCTTCATTATAATGTTGAATAGTAGAAGAAGTGCTTTATGTATTATGATTTATTGTGAAAGTCTATGATCTATTCCAAATTCATAGAATTCTGAAAGTGTGTTCACTGCTATTAATATAATTATGATATTTATCATTACTGTGTATACATTTTTTATTACAATTAGTGGACCAGTCAGTAAACACTTGTCGTACTGATTGTGTCAAGGATGAGTACCATTCAATTTAGACAATGAGAATCAAGCCAAGACAATAACATGTTAAAGGATACTCAAAGCAAAATTTCTCTTTCCTTCAGACTTTGAGTTGGTTGAGTGTCCAGTTGAACTTATATAGCCATCCTATGATCATAAATTGTTAGACAGTAACAACTTATAAAAGAAAGATACAAAGTTAGGAGCTGGAACTGTAAATTTTGTTTTAGCTTTTAAGCCCATTAATCTGCCTTTAAGACCAACCACTTCCAGAAAATTTTATTTACATGATCTAATAAATATCCTATTTGCTTAAACAAATGTGGGTCAGGTTTCCTATTCCTGTGTGATCAGAGTACTAAGAATTACAGAGCCTATGCTACACCAGTCTTCTGAAACTTGAATGATATAGTCCACATAGTGAAGGATAGACTCTGCCACATAATTCTAAATAATTTTCAATTATTACTAGCAGCAAAAGTTGTTGTAGTTTGATCTTAGCAAGAGTGTTGATGGAGTGGAAAAAAATATTTTTATGAATAACAATCACATTTTAGAAAACTGTACTTAAAAAGGGGGCATGTATCTAATTTTACGTTTAGTAAACTGAAAAAAAATCCCTAAAAAAAACAAAGACTGTTGATGGTTACCTGACATACAAATCAGATTTTTAATTTATGATAATAAATTTCTTGACTTATGTTGCATTTATCTTGAGTCTGTCTTGCATTTAGTTTACTCTTAACCTTTTATTCTTTTACATGAAATTACTTGATCATGAATACATTTTTTGCCAACTATACTTTCCAGTAATTGAAAATAAGCTATCCAAGAATAATCTAGCCCTGGTTTTCTTAATATAAATCATTGATTTTATGAACTGGCTACAAAAGGATGACAAACTTATTCTCTTCAAGAACCCTTTCTAAGAGATAGTTACATTGTATGTGGATTTATGATTTTATTCAAAAGGTAGCATAACTTTCTACATAATTATATCTTGGAATAACAATACTGTAGTAACTGTTTTACTGGGCAGGTCTTTTGATTTTTCATTCTTTCACTGAAAATTATATATATAAAGCAAAATACTGTTTTATTCAGCCTCATGATTTATTTGAAAATATCATATAATGTAATTCTACTTGTTTCTGAATAAAGGTACTTTTGCATTTGAGTAACAAAAATCAACTCTAGTCTGCCTAAGGGAAACAGAGAACTTTATTCAAAAGTTTCATGATAATTCATAGACCAAAAGGAAAAGCAAAACCACCAGCTCTTGCAAAGGATAAGACAGGAAATTTGTAGGAATTTGAGGAAAATCTGTCCATGACATTGAAGTTAGTTTGCTTCAGCTCCTACCATTTACTCTTGATGTATCATTGATTAACATTCAAATTTTGAGGATAGAGTGTCACAGTGGTCCTTGGTAATAAGAGATACATTTCAAAAGATAATTTAGCCTGATTTTACACAAAAGAAAAAATAAACTAGAATAAAATAAAATAAAATAAAAGCAAGTAAGATATCCCAAAACAAGAGACACTTACTCTAATACCTGACCTAAGTTCTTCAACTGGGTATATACATCTCCCTCATTCATAAGCTCATCTTTCTTTTCAGCCTCATGTCATTTTATTTGTCTGTCTGTCACACATTCTCAGACCAAACTACAGACCTTTCTTCATTGTAAACATAATCCTGCCTTCCAAACTCTGGAAGCTTTTATAGGATTTTCCTCTCCTATGAATGAACCATATGAAACTGTTCCTATTAAATTCCAGCTCTAATTCCTTCTTCACAGTTCTTTCCCATTCCTACTTAAACTTCTTGAGAGCAGGATCTATATTTAAAATTTTTCGTAGCAAGTAGTGTTGTGCCTAGAAAAAAATGTAGTATTGAATAAATAGTGTATCGGTGGTTGAAATAATAGCTGCCAAAAATCTGTCAATAGCTCCTTTGCCCGTCCTCCTATATCTGTCTTTGCTGATTCCCCAGTCTTACCTTATCTGTTCACATTCTCAATATTTCTCATCTTAGGCTCCATGCACTTAAACACTTCCCATTCCAGTATTTATTAAACACCTTGATATCCCACTCATAACTTTATC
Organism: Catagonus wagneri; assembly: GCA_004024745.2. NCBI lineage: Eukaryota > Metazoa > Chordata > Mammalia > Artiodactyla > Tayassuidae > Catagonus > Catagonus wagneri. Next base: position 3,036,244 of record PVHT021183618.1, on the reverse strand, counting down.
TTCTTCTTGCTTGTTGATTAATAAATTGATTTTAATCTCATAAGTTTCTCAAATCCTCTGGTCTAACCACAACCTGAATTTTGGCCCTATTTATCCACTGACTAATTCAACAAAGCATTCATTTATAAATTATTTCACTCACTTCTTGTCTCTTTTATTAAGCCTACACTCCAGCATAGCAGATGCTATTCCCTATTATAAACCACATTTTCCTGCATTTTCAACAATAGTTTGTTGTTTCCTGTGTCTGGCATAGTTTTTGAATCAGCACATTCAGATTCTGCCTCATGTATTTCAGGGGCTTTCTTGAAAGTATAATGTGTTCATTTTTTTTAAGTCAAAGTTTAAGCATCACTACAAACTAATATTTAGGGATATAAAAATTAATAACCTGCAGTCTCTTTGTCTGTATTGAGAGAGGAAAGAAAGTAAGGAGAGATTTACAATATGGAATCTTAAGTGCCCTGATAGAGGTGTGTTATTAATGCACTTATATGCAGATATTGCAGAGTGGTATTTGATGGATGTTAGAGGACAAGGAGATTTACAGCAATAAACAATGTTTATATTAACTTTTGATAAATTCCGGAAATGCATCAGACTATTGAGAGTAAGGGTTTTGGCGTCTAGGAGAGGAGTAATGCTAAGATGTGGGAGGCTGGAGAGAGAGACACAGTCAGACAGACACCTTTTCACAAGCATATCATTTAGTAGGTCTAAAGTTTAGAGCTGAGAAGTAAAATTCTAAGGTGAATTTATTGCTTACAAAAAAAGGAAAATAAATTAGGTTGTATGCAAAAGGTATCTTTTAGAGCTTCTCTGCATAACATTTTAGATAATAATTAAAAAACAATCAGTGTATTTACTGACTAATTAGGGAGATATGACAGAGGACAAGATCGGAATATGTGAACAGCGCAGAGGGCTACTGCTTAGAAACTCAGAGATGGACAGGGCACCAGAGCTCAAACCAGAAGAGATGTCTTCAAAAGGGCACCAGGTCAACACATGTTTCTAGCCATTTTGGTTTATATTTGATAAATTATTTTTAGTGATATTAAGTAATATTTCATTAAAAAATTTTGTATTGAAGATTAGAGGTAAAAGAAAACCTAATGTATTCTGTGAACAAAGAAGCCCGTGACTAATTTGACCAATTGTTTGAATCACAGCAACATATTTAGTTCCCTGACACCTTCTCGTTTTTTTTTTTTTTTTTTTTTTTTTTTTTTGCTGAGACAAACAAACAAAATTAATATCAAAGCCTGATTCTAAAGTACCTCTTTTGTTGGAATCCATTCTTGACCATACAGTGCATTCATTGCAAAATCAGTCACTTCCTTATCTGTGTTTTTATGGCACTTCATACATTACTTTTCATAGTATTACTACATTGAATTTAGTCAGCTGTTTGCCTGCCAGGCTTCACCTGCTGTTTTTCTGAATTTTTAGAATGCAAGGATAATGTTCTATTCATCTTTGTTCCCTATGCATGTAACATTTGACTACATATCACAGGTGTGAATGTTGAGTGATTATAAATCTTAAAGGGCTGTAAGGGGGAATTATAGTGCTACAGATAGAGCAAGCAGAGAGGCAGAGTTGTGCCAGATATTGGAATCTTTGGTTAAATGATCTGAAAAGGCTGCAAAAAATAAGAGTTTAAATTGCATACTGATTCTTGTGTTAATGTTCCTTGGTCATTTTGTAATGTACTTTCAATCACCAGAGAAAAAGGGAAATTTGAAGTATTTCAGATATTCCAAACTTTTTTCAATGCTATATTATAGTAATATAAAATTAGATCATAATTTTTTTCATTGGTAGAAAATTTTAATATCAAAATATTGAAATAACATCTTTGTTAATATTGTGTTCATAAAATTAGGTTTTATTTTATATCATCTGTCACTTTTTATTAATTATCAGATATTTTCACTAAAAACATAATCATTATCTTGATGGATTTTACATTTGATACTTCATTTTCCAGAAAATTGTGTTTGTATGACTTATATAGCCTATTTATAATTTTCATAGCATCCATACATATCTGCATGGAATTTGATTTTTCATCAAGATTAGAAATTCTTAAAAATATTTTTCTAATTTTCATGTATGAACTTACTGAACATATATGTGTATACTTTGCGTTATCTTAAGTAACTTGTGCTACTATGACAGATATAGCATAGACTGGGTGGCTTAAACAGCAAACATTTATTTCTCATAGATCTAGAGTCTGGGAAGGCCAAGATCAAGGCACTAGCAAATCCAGTGTCCAGTGAGGGCACTCTCCCTGGTTTGCAAAAGAGCATCTTCTCTTTGTATCTTCACCTGGCAGAGGGAGAGAGATGAAGTGAACTCTTTTCTCTCTCTCTCTCTTTATTTATTTATTTGTCTTTTTGCCTTTTCTAGGGCTGTACTCACAGCATATGGAGGTTCCCAGGCTAGGGATCTAATCAGAGCTGTTGCTGCCAGCCTACACCAGAGCCATAGCAATGCCAGATCTGAGCTGAGTCTGCGACCTACACCACAGCTCACGGCAACGCCAGATCCTTAACGCACTGAGCGAGGCCAGGGATCGAACCTGCAACATCATGGTTCCTAGTCGGGTTTGTTAACCACTGAGCCACTACAGGAACACCCTTTTCTTTTTCTTTTTCTTTTTCTTTTTCTTTTTCTTTTTTTTTTTTTTACTTTTCTGTCTCTTCTTCCCATCCTGAGAGCTCTAAAATTATGACCTAATTACTTTCCATAAGCCAAGCCCCATCCCCACATAATACCCACATTGAAGTTTAGGGTCTCAACATATGAGTTTTAGGGGGACACAAACATTCAATTCATAGCAATTGTATTAATATTTTCTATCAATTTTACTTTTTGAAAAACTATGTTTCTCATTCAGTTTAGTTGTTTTTAGTAATAGAGAAAATGCACAAAAATAAAGAAAGCTGTTTCAGTCAGAGCACAAGAATATTGCTGTTCATTATCTTGGAATCAATATACTGCATTCATTTTTCCAGCAAATAGAGACAGACATTTATGATAGCTTCATTTTCTCATTTTTAAGTGATAAATAGTACATGAAATAGCTGTATAATTTAGTCACTGTATTTATAAAGTTATTCCAGGAAGCTAATACTGCCATACATATAAAGAAGAAGGGTGTAAAGAATTATCTTAGCATCTAAGAATTATTATTCCAAATATGTATCATGCATTGAGTAGAAAGCCCAAATCTGAGTAATTCTAAGAGCTTAGTAACTCAAGTTTCCCTACACTCATTTCCTTTTCTCTACAGTGCTGCATGAACTAACTTTTCAAAACACAATTGTTATATTTCCTTTTCTCTCACCTTTATACTTTAAGTGTGTGGACAGATAGATACACTGACCTCCAATATCTTTTCTTTTTTTCTAAGGTTAAATTAGCAAGGACCTGTATGATGGACTCAGTCTCTGCTTCTTGTAGCCTCCTGCAGGGCCACTCTACTCCAGCAGGACTAGTCTCCTTCAGTGCCTTTTACCCACTGTTACATTCATTCATTCATTCACTCATTCATTGAACATTTTTACCCATGCTCTTGTCTCTGTCATCATAAATGTTGTCATGGTTGCAATTTCACCTACATTTAGAAGTATGTGATCATTTGTTTTCCCTCCTGAAAACTGTGAACTTTATGAAATTGGGCATGACATCTCTTTTGCTTACCAACTTTAAATTCTCTGTGCTAACCCCGTTGTCAATACACAGACAACACTTAAAAAATATGTTTTCAAGATAAGGAATTAATGAATAAATACTTTGTGTTCCATGTGTTCTGCATATTCGTCATGAGAGGATGTTTTCTGATCTAGTCACAGAAATTCTCTTTTGTCACCTCCTATCCAAACTTCTCTATGGACAAGTCTTGTTGCTTTTGCAAATAGAAAGAGTTTCTGCAGCATAAATCCCTTCCTAATATCCTACTAGATGGAATAAACATCATGTAATTGTGATGAATATCCTGATTAGGCGATTAGGCACTGGCAAGAATCTTAGAGGTGACTATAGGAAAAGAGGTAGAAGTAGGCACAAAGATCAAGATCTTCATTATACTTGTCTGTTACCCTATCACCAAGTTGTCCTCGAATTTCATATAATACAGACTTACCTCAAGGAATGGTTCATAGCATTGGAATCTTCTCTCCCACATTAGAAGAAAATTTAATAAAGCCTTCCACACTTAGAATATCCAGAAGAACTTGATACCAAAAAGTATTTGACAGTCAGTACTACCACTTTATTCCTAGCCAGTTTGAAGACTAAATTGATTGTTTTTACATTAACATAGTATTTGAATTTCATAAGTATATCAGATGATTAAGGTGAGGACAATTTGATCCCGATTTCATTAAAAAGGAAAATGAATGAAGCTTCTCATTCCATTCTCTGTAATGCGAAACTTTTGAAGGACCAAAGGTGAAAGAGAAGTTAGGTGTGTATAATATTTTGCATTGAATTTAAATTTTTAAAAATTTAAAGCAATTTGATATAATGAAAGAGAAAAGAGAAACTAAATCTACATCTTACAGTCTAATGGGGGAAGACAGACAATAATCAAAGACACCACTTTCCCTTGTGTGCACACTGAGAGGGAGGGAGATCTCTGGTGTATCTTTGTCTTCTAATAAGGATACCAGTGTTATCAAATCAGGTTCCCAACCTTATGATTTCATTTAACCTTGATAACCTCTTTAAAGGGCCTAGTTCCAAATGCAATTATATTAGGGTGGAGGGCTTAAACATCTGATTTATTGGAGGGATGCAATTCCATTCATAACCCAAATCTTGCATTATTTTGAAAATAAAGCACATTTATACAATAATGACATTTGACAGTATTTTAATGAATCCCATTTAAAATTCAAATTTCAAAATCATAATCTATCATTGGACTTTAATAAAAAATTATTTAATTTTAGGTAACATAAATGGAAATAACCATTTTAATTTTTGCCTAAAATTTTTATGAGTGCTAGAAAAACAAAATGATTCTATATAAAGTAAATAATTTTGTATGAAAGCATCCACATATATGTGTGGCTAAATTATGAAATTATCAAACTTTAAAAAATAAATTTAAAATTATTTTGCATCCAACTTTAGATTTGTGATCATGCAAATCTGTAATAAAAAATGTTGAACTAGAAGATTACTGACTGAAATTATATCATGAGAATGTGGTTTCCATGAGGACAGTGTTGCCATCTTTTTTGTGTGTGTAGTTTTCAGAGGAAAAACTCTGTATCTTCAGAGCCTGGAAACATGCCTTGCTCAAAATAAGAGCTCTAAAAATGTTTGTCCAATGAATACATAGAACATCATTTAGCCAAACTAACTTAATTTCCTATAAACATTTTACAAGTTACCTGAATCCCCAACGTAATATCATAAGGTGGTCTAAAAAAAAGTACATTTTTCAAAACTTACGTAGTTTATTGGTCAGACATTTTCATACTATAATGGGATTTTTGTTGTTGTTGTTCTAAGTTGAGTGCTATTATCATCTTAATACTCTGTCCACTTTATTAAAATTTCTGATGTTGACCTAAGATTCAATATACACGACTTCTTGGAATTCCGCCTATGGGCAGCAGGTTGAGGATCTAGCATTGTCTCTGCAGCAGTTCAGGTGGCTACTGAGATGCAGGTATTGACCCTCTAACTGCAATAGGTTAATGATCAAGGATTGAAGCACTTGTGGTGCAGGTTGCAGCTGCTGCTCAGATTCAGTCCCTAGCCCAGGAATTTCCATATGCAGTGGGTACAGCCATAAAAGGGAAAAAAAAATCCATGACTTCTTACTTAGAGAATTGTGTTCAGTTAATGTATACTAACTTCAACTTTGAAGTTAACATTGATGTCTAAGACAACAAGAATGAATAAGTTATGTTTTTATAAACATTCATTTAAAAGTTTTGAGGCCATATATAGCCAGGCAATCAAAAAATAAATGGAGAAAGAGTTCCCGTTGTGGGGCAGCAGAAACAAATCTGACTAGGAACCATGAGGTTGTGGGTTCAATCCCTGGCCTTGCTCAATAGGTTCAGGATCAGGCATTGCTGTGAGCTGTGGTGTAGGTCGTAGATGTGGGTCAGATCTGGCATTGCTGTGGCTGTGGTGTAGGCCGGCAGCTGTAGCTCTGATTAGACCTCAGCCCTAAAAAAGCAAAAAAAAAGTAAAATAAAATAAATGGAGAATTGGCATTTGTACTGTTTATCTGATTTTTAAGAAAACGCTGTTACATTAATTTAGGCACAAAATCAAAAATAAACATTACCCTGTATCATCAAAACTATTTCTTATTTTGATGATCTGTATTGAAAAATGGTAAGCATTATTAGTTTCACAAAATTCCCAAGGGATTGAGGAATGATTCAATTGTAATTTTTTACTTTGCCTTTTATCATTTTATAATTTGTCTATATTAGCTAATTAGAATGCATAATAATGTAGGGAAAGAGCCTTGATTTTAGAATTAAGCATAACTACATTGTAATGCTTGATAGCTAAACTGCTTCCTAGCTGTGTGTTCTCTGGAAATTGATATATCCCTTTTTCCCCTCTAGGGAATATTATGTATTTAATCAGGCAAAATAAAAACGGTTCCTGTTCTATTGTTTAGCAGAAGTTTTTTTTGATTCATTTTGTTTTGTTTTGCAGTAGGAAGAGTTTGATTTATATTGAGCTAGTTATTTAAACATTTTAATATTTCTCTGTATTTTATTAAAATCAATTTAAATTTTCTTGATTGGAAATATAGAAGTATCAATATATATGTCTGTAATACAATCAGTTGCATGCTATGTGGAAGAATTTTAAAAGTTTTAGAAACACAAAAACAAAAGTTTTATTTTTGGTAGGAAATCCACCTCCTGGAGATCCTGTACTCAACATCGATACGTGTGTTATAGTCAAAACAGGACTGATTCAAATCACATAAGGCCGTGACCTTTCCCTTGTTATTTGTCACTAACAAACTTAGCAGCAGTGAGGATGTTAGTGACAAATGTACAAAAATAGGTCATCTTTGTTCATTTTGAATATAGTAGGTACCTCTTTTATTATGTGCTTGTCAAATTTACCCTGGGACTACTTTTTAGGTTGTCAGATACGTTGTTAAACCATCGATGTATACATGTTTGGCTTTATTTTGATGCCAACAAATTTAGTACTAAAATAAAACAGGTTTTTTGTTTCTGAAATTTGTTCATCTTTCTTCCATTTGCTTTTATTCCTCAATTAAATTATAGTTGTGTTCTTTGGTGTCTTTGTAAAATACACATAAATAGGTTTTCTAAAATATTCACCTTCTCTGTCTTTTTGCAGACTATTCTTTTTCACTGTCTCTGTCTCATTCTCTCTCAAACGCACATGTGCATGTGCGCGCACGCACACACACACACACACACACTGTCTCACACTTGAGTGAAGATAGAAAATTACAAATACTTTTCATCATTAGTACCTTTGAGATTGATCTTGATGCTATGCAGACATTTTCTTTACCTTTCAACTCTTCTGTGAGGAGAATATTATCCTCGTTCTAATATAATAAAATATTTTGAGAGAGAAAGGGGTTTGACACAAGCATCTAGATGAGTAAGTTATGAAGCTGGGATTTGAATCTTAGTTCATCTGTATTCACATTCCATACTCATCTCCCTCTCTTTAAAGGGAAAGAAATAAGAAAAAAACAGTGAGTCGATTTTAAAAGAAAGTTTTACTCTAGAGGATAATTGATAAGTATTATTAAAAATTCAAAAGTTTTAATTTCTACATAGAGGCTTTATTTTAAAATATGTAGGAGACTAACATTCCAATGTGGCTATTTTTGCCCTAATTTTATCAGCCTTTTATGACTTAAGTTAGTTTTCCCATTCCAAATACACAGAAAACATTTAAAAGTATATTTCAAAGAACGTCTAGAAAGGAACCAGTAATAAGGAGTCAACTCATATTCTTGTTTCCTCTTAGACTAAAAGACACAAGCTTCCTTCACTACATGTTTCTCTTCCCATGATCTCCAATCCCAGCTCCCTTGCTTTCCAAAACTAACACCCTTGGTTAAGGAGAAATCTGTGCCAAAAACTGCTTGGAACTTTTCCAGCCACAAGATTCACACGCTCTGGCTGCTTTTAATTCATTATCTCCTGCATATCCATCAGTGACTCAAGCCAAACACGGACCAGGCCAGGACATTTTCTATTCTGCCAAACCAACCTGTGAAAGAGGTAAACCAGTCCAATTCTGATAAATTATCTGTGAGCAAATTAGATATTTTTCTAGCCAGTGTCAACACTAACCAAGCAGAGATGACAGAATTCACACTGTTTCGTTGTTGGAATGTATCAGAACGAACATGTTTTAAACCACAATAAATTTACTAAAACATTTTTTCAGCATTATTCTAAGGTTATATTCAGATTTAATAAGAATAAATGGGTCACATCCCTAAACAGAGCAATGTTATGATTTGGCAATTTCCCATTGAATTTCATACATTAATCTTACTGAACTAGTTAAGTTAGTCCTCTAAAATTTGTGTGTAGACCCAGATAGCTTCTAGGTACAGTTTTAGTTGGCTGTATTTTATAGTCAAGTGTAGGCAACTTTTAAAATGTAATTTTGTGTAGTTCCCGTCATGGCTTAGTGGTTAACAAATTCGACTAGGAACCATGAGGTTGTGGGTTTGATCCCTGGCCTTGCTCAGTGGGTTAAGGATCCAGCGTTGCCGTGAGCTGTGGTGTGGGTTGCAGATGGGGCTTGGATCCTGCGTTGCTGTGGCTGTGGTATAGGCTACAGCTCCGATTCAACCTCCATATGCCGTGAGTGCAGCCCTAGAAAAAGCAAAAAAAGCCAAAATATATATATATATATAAATTTTGTGTTATATGGACAATGCTCAGTCAGAAAGAAACTGAATCTTTTCATAATTTATATTCTTAGACATATCCTTAATCACCTTTTAAAAGTATTTATGGGTTTTGCTTGATTTAGATAAAAAAGAATGAGGTAATCTAATGTGTAAAATACTATGCTAGGAAGTTCCATATATTTTAGCTATTTAGATCTTAAAACAACTCTGGAAAATAATCATTATTCATATTTTGTAAAAAGGTAAAACTGAGGCTTTTAAAAGTATAAGGTCACAAATTAGCAAATGGATACTATTCTGTTCAGTAGTTTGAGTTCTCTACCACCTCATATAAGGCTCTACTAAAGATACTAATTTAGATACTAATTTAAATGAGTGTTTAGAAAACGTAGATACTTTTGAGAAAGTTTTACTTCCCCTATTAAGCTATAAGCTTAACATGATATCTTAAACGTAAGATGATATCTTAAATGAATGTGCCCTTGTCAACTAATAAAGGACCTCATACCTGGAAATAGTTATCTGGATATAGGTTAAAAATAAAAATAAATGGGATAAGTTGTTCTTACACATCCATAAATTTTAGTAACATTATAATGTTTTGTAAATAGCCACTCAAGTGTAATAAACCCAAAACTGAATATTAAAAATATCATATTTTCAATAATTAAATTAGCGTTCTTATTACGATAAAGTATGAAACAGCTTGAATAGTTGCCTTATTTAAATTGCTTCTTGAAATATTTAAAACCTTTAAAACAAAAACTGCAAATATTTTAGGTTAAGGAAGCTAACCTAAAGCTAACTGGAATTAAATTGATAAATTTATTGAATTATTTTATGTACATACTGAATTGATGCAAACATGATTTCTTTCCAAAAGGAGAAAAATATGAGAATAGCATTATTATAATCTTTTGACAATATAACCAAGCCCAACTATGAGGCAAATAACTTTTTAAGGAAATAAATCAAATGCCTGTATATTTTATTGTTTCCCTTCACGTATATTTAGTGGCATGTATAAGAATTTTTGAAAGAAGCACTTTAGATATTACTTTTATTTAACTTGGACATGTTAAAGTGCAATGTTTTGGCCAAATAGAGTAAACTGTATAATGTAAATTAAATAATGTATATTTAATAATTTTATTCAAACATGAAATACTGTGGATGAGTGTGATTATAGTTAGCTGAATTATGTATATGTACGAATAAGAGATTAAAAATCCTTTCCCTGAAGGATTTCAAAATCAAATTTTACGGATATATGTGTGTGTGTGTGTGTGTGTATATGTTTGTGTGTGTGTATATAAACACACACAAACATACACACACACACACATATACCATTTCTTTTACGATTAATTAAAAGATATAAATAAAAATTATTATATTTATAACACAATAGAATTGTAAGGCTCACAGTGCCTGAAAATGACCAAATGCTCCCCTTTTCCCTGCTCAATGACTGGGAAACTTTTAAGAAGTGGTTTAGTCAGTTGTCTTCTATATCAGTTTGCTGGTGCTGCCATAACAAAATACAAAAGACTGAGTGGATTAAACAACAGAAATTTATTTTATCATTGTACCAGAAGTTCTAAGCCCAGAATCAAAGTGTCAACTGTGTGGCTCTTTCTGAGGGGGGTGTAAGGGAAGGCTTATGTTCCAGTTCTCTCTCCTTGGCTTGTACAGGCTGTCTTGTCCCTGTGTGTTTACATCATCTTTCCTCTGTACATGCCTGTGTTCAAATTTCCTCTTCCTCTAAGTATTCCAATAATACTGGATTGCCCTCCCCCATGACTTCACTTTAGCTTAACTATCTCTGTAATCTCCAAATATGGTCACTTTCTGAGACATTAGCAGTTAGAACTTCAACATAGGACTTTTGGACGGACAAAATTAAGCCCACATACTCTACCCTTTGGCCCCCTAAATGTCATGTCTTTCTCATATGCAAGACACATTCACCCTATCCCAACACACTCCCAACTCTTATTCTACTACAAATCTAAGTCCAAAATCTCTAAATCTGCATCAGGTTAGGTGAGACTTGAGGTATGATTCATCCTGAAAGAAAATTCATCTTCAGCTGTGATATCGTGAAACAGATAAGGTCTTTGTTATCAAGATACATTGGTGAGGATTTCTGTTCTGGCTCAGTGGTAGTGAACCCTACTAGTATCCATGAGGACTAGGGTTCAATCCCTGGCCTCACTCAATGGGTTAAGGATCCAGTGTTGCCCTGAGCTGTGGTGTAGGTCGCAGATACAGCTTGGATCCTGCACTGCTATGGCCGTGGCTGTGGTGTACGTTGGCAGCTATAGGTTCGATTGGAGACATAGCCTAGGAACTTCCACGTGCCATGGGTGAGGCCCTAAAAAGACCTCCCCTCAAAAAAAATAGTGCTATGGTGAAACAGGCATAATATTTTAACTATGTGTGTATTATTGAGTGCAGGTTGGAATGTCTTGTCACTCTATCAATAAAAATGTATGCTTAGATTGCAGAATTCTTAAAATTGTGTGAAATGTTTTTTTTGAAATTATCTACAGAATCATTATACATTATTTTTATTAATGATTTTTATTTTTAAATTACAGTTGCTTTATAGTGTTCTGTCAATTTTCTACTGTACAGCAAAGTGAGGCAGTCACACATACGTATATACATTCTTTTTTCTCACATTATCATGCTCCATCACAAGTGACTAGATATGATTTCCAGTGCTATACAGCAGGATTTTATTGCTTATCCATTCCAAATGCAATAGTTTGCATCTATTAACCCCAGATTCCCAGTCCATCCCACTCTCTTCACCCTCAACTATTATTCATTATTTTTGGTAATATTCAAAGCATGTACATGGATACTAGTGAGAAAACAAATTCAATTTCTGCTCTTTAGTTCACAGTTTGACATGTTATATATATATATATGCAACATATTAATTAAAATCCAATAGAGCATATTAACGTCAAATAAGCACTGAATTCAATCAGTATAGATTTAGATATGGTTGTGATAAAATTTTAAAAAGTGACACACTAGGAGTTCTTGTTGTGGCTTAGCCCATTAAGAACCTGATGTTGTCTCTGTGGGCATGCAGGTTTGACCCCTGGCCTTGCTCAGTGGGTTAAGGATCTAGGCGTTGCCACAACCTGCAGTGTAGGTCCCAGTGTTGCTGTGGGTATGGTGTAGGCTGGAAGCTGCTGATCCAATTCTACCCCTAGCCTGGGAAATTCCATATGCCAGAGGGGTGGCTGTAAAAAGAAAATTTTAAAAAAAGGAAAGAAAATAAAAAATAAACATGCTATGTATGAATGCAACTCTGAAAGGAGCAGACTGCAGTGTTATCCTACTTAGCTTCCCATAAACCCTGGTAAAGGCAAAAGTTAATTAAAATAGAAGAATAGGATCATAATTTTGGTTAGTAGCCAGAGAAATGGATTTCACTTTCTTTTTTTTTTCTCCCTTGTCATTTATATACAAATTTATGTTTTGAATCACATTTAATGTTTTCCTCTTGATAATTTCTTTTGTCATTTCACTAAAATCAAACATGAACATGAGAAGTACTTCATTATGCTCTTTTTAAACCAATGACAAAGACTTAAGATATGCTTATTTTGTTATATTTTGTCCCATTCTATTCAAAGTGTTATAAAATTGGATAAGGTACATTTTGTAACAAAATATCCTGAAAAAGTGCAGACTCTCTAGAGAGCAGAAACACAGGTTGTAACTCAGTATCTGATTAATATTGAACACCTGAACATGAGAATTTTTTTCTGTTTGCTTTTCATTTGGAAATGAGAGAAAAGAGAACTGAGCATCATCAATGTGACTCTTATTCATCTACTTTGAAGTTTCTACTGCTTATGATGATGTGTTTTTCTACTTTGGAAATATTTTCATTGTTTATTTGTTAGTGTGTGTTCGATGGAGACTTTAAACATGCTAAAATACACTTAAATGTCAAAAGTATCTTATTAAAAGTTTATCCTTCTTCCTAAAATACGTAATGAAAATATGCAAAGGGTTTTTCTTAATTTACTTAACTGGGAGGAAACCCTGAATTCCACAGAACAAGGTCACCAACTAGCATAGTAACAGAAGAAATTTTCTCTTGTTGGTTTCAAAAAAGTAAGCTTAATGATGTGAGTCATGCCACTAGGTTGTGAAAATGGCTTCTCACTGCTGATGGTGACTCCTTCAATGAGAAGCCAGTTAGTAATTCCACAGTCTTAATTTTGCCCACAACCTGAATGAGGTAACAAAATCTCTATCCTCATAGCAGAGTGAAGTGCTAGCCATCACTGTGATTTCAGTCTGTTGAGACCTGATTATGGAGCATAGCAAGTCCACAGTGCTGGGCTGAATGACAGCTCTCCAGAGATATCCACATGTTAATCCCTGGAACCTATGCTATTACCTTAAATGCAAAGAGACTGAATGAATGATTCTTTAGGGATCTAAAGAGGGAAGATTAGCCTGAATTATCCCAGTGGGCACTAGTTGCAAAGGTTCTTTAGGAAAGGGAGGCAAGAAAATCAAGACATAAGAAAATGTGAAAGTGGAAACAGAGACTGGAGTGATGTGCTTTGAAAATGGGGGAGGGGGCCACAAACCAAGAAATACAGGAGGCCCATAGAAGCTGAAAAAGGCAAGATAATGAGTGGAATCTCTCCTGTAAGCCTCCTGAAGAAACAGCTATGCCGACACCTGACACCTCAGCTTTAGTGCAGTGAAATTGATTTCAGATTTCCTGTCTCCAGGAACATAATAAATATAATATAAATTTGCATTGTTTTAAGCAACCAAATTTGTGGTAATTTACTGTAGCAGTAATAGGAAGCTAATACACTCATGCTGATTCTTGACCCATGGATACTGTGAAATAATGCGCATTATTTTAAACATTAGATTTGTGGTAATTGTTACGTAGCAATAGAAAACACAATGTAGATAATTGCAGTTATGCCACAACTATATTTAGTTTCATACTCTTTCTGTTCTCTCTCATATGATCCAAATTAACTAATATTCAAGCCAAAATAATCAAGTAACAAACCTCTAATAAAAATGTACTACTGCTCTGCTTGTACCATTCACCAAGCAGATCATAGCCTATCTTTTTATTTTCTTTTATTAAATGCTACCATTCATTGAAGACTGTCTTAATTGGTTTAGAATGCTGTAACAAATTATCATAGACTGGGCCAATTAAACAGTGAACATTTATTTCTCAGTGTTATGGAGGCTGGAGTTTCAAGATCAGCATGCCAGTATGGTTGGATTCTAGTGAAGGGTCTCTTCCTGATTGATAGGTGGCTGTCTTCTGGCTAGATCCCCACATAAAGAAAAAAGAAAGAGGCAAAATCTTTTTTTTCTTGTGGGGACATGGACCTCATCATGGAGCTTCATTCTTATAACCTAATTACTTCTCAATTAAGGTTCAACATATGAATTTTGAGGGGACACTAACATTTCCTTTAACAAAGACCAATTCTAAAATCCAACTTTCCTAAAACATTCTTCCTACACCAGAACATTTTAATATTTTTTATTTATTGAATACAATAAAGATTACATATATTTCAAGTGTACAGTTTTGATAAGGTGTGACATATTCATATACCTGTGAAAACACTGCTAAAATTGAGACATTGAATATATCTATCACCCCCAATAGTTGCCTCATATCCTAGTGTAATCCTTCTATGCAAATCCTCTTTGCATTGAACCTCCCCAGGTAATCACTGATCTATTGTCAATATAAGTTTGTATGTTCCAGAATTTTATATAAGTTGAATTATATACTATACTCTTTTGTCTGGCTCCCTTCACTCCATGTAATTATTTCCAAACTCATCTGTGATGTTATATTGCAGTTCTCTCCCCTAACTGAGTCCTTTCTATGAACCCCAATTCCGGGAATTGGTGGGGCTCCGTCTGTATCCCCTTTCCTTTGTTATGGCCTGGGCATACTCTCAGTAAGCTGGAGCAGTGTAGGATTCACCATTTGGTTTCTCATTTCTCAGGGATCACTCTCCTTCCTTACCTGATTTCTTGAAAACTGTGTGTTATATATTTTGTGGAGGATTATTTTTTTCCTGGTTATTTCAGGCGAGAAAATCCCTATTACTCCATCTTGGATGGAAATGGAAGCCCCAAATAGTTCTGAATTCTCACAGAATTTATGACCCTAATCACTCATTTTATGTTTGCCATTTGCTATTTTGAAAAGATGCTTACCCTTCCATCTACAAGCCAAGAAATATAAATAAGTTCTTATGCTTTATTCTAAATCTGTCACCAGTATAGGTTTCTGCTCAGATTTCTGTGCAGGAAA
Organism: Catagonus wagneri; assembly: GCA_004024745.2. NCBI lineage: Eukaryota > Metazoa > Chordata > Mammalia > Artiodactyla > Tayassuidae > Catagonus > Catagonus wagneri. Next base: position 3,020,966 of record PVHT021183618.1, on the reverse strand, counting down.
ACTCAGACTGTGGTATCAGAAACAGAAAGGCAGTACAGGGAAAGTGAGCTCTTGTGGAGGTTATGATGTAATCCTTAGAGTTACCAATTTTGTCTAATAAAATATCTACCATGTATGATTACATTTTTTGAATTTGAAAGTTATAGAAATATGTAGATATGTTTACATGCAGAAACCTCCAGAACCAAGGTCCTCTGGTTTGAATTTTTTCACTTACCATCCTAATGAATTTTAGAAAGTTAATAAGTTTATCTGTGCCTCAGTTTCCTTATCTGTAAAGGGGAGAGATGATTAATAAGTGAATTTGGCTGAAAAAGTTGTGGAAGGATTTGATGAGTTAAAAAAGTAAAATAATAACAATTGTACCTAAGAATTGTGCTAAATAAAAGTTAATAAAACCTTAGAAGTGAAAATGAAAAAAGTACACTATTGCTGTTTTCTAAGAGTTTGTGACATATCAAATTCCTTGATTCATCTTTATCCAAATGTGTTTCTGTAATAACCTATCAACCTGGTTTAGCAAAACCCTCAGTGATATATGATTGCAAAGTTGTATAGTAATCTATTTTGGTGACACCAGTGTAAGAACCAAGGGAAAATTGCGGAATTGAAATGCAGTTTGTTGAATTTCAGTAGAAACTCATGATGTAAGATCTCAATCAACAGCTCTGCCACCTATCATAAGAAAAATATGTAGTGTCCCATAAGGTGTGTCAATATAAAATGTTCTTTGGGAAATTTTGAAAAGAAGTCTTTAGAGGAAGGTATTTTCTCACTTACTTTTCAGTTCACCTGGGTACACTATATGTGATATCCATTGGTTTCATAGTAACTGAATTTAGGAGGTTTTAAAAGTGACCAGATATGACCCAGAGAGGACATAAGGATTTCAGCTGTTAAAATTGAGGTGAGGCTATGGTTTTAGCTGAATTGGAAACTGAATTACTACTTGCTGTTAGACAGAACAGTTATTTTTAGTGCTTTGGGGTTAAAGTCATTGGGAAGGCAGGAATCAGGAGCTTGTGTTTTATTGTAGGGAACTCTCACTTTTGTAGCAGATGTACAGTTCCATCTGTGACTTATCCTTCATATTTTTAAGCAAAATATGTACTCTCAGAAGAATAATTATCCTGATATGAAAATGTTAAACTACACGCAGGTATCAAATCTGTAGGGAGCATTTTCAAATCATTCTAATAGCTTGAAGGAACAGGGGTTCCAGCGATATACCTTGAGGAGAAGTGGATGGAGTCACTGGAAATTCAGATGCCTGCACTTACACACATGCATACCATGTAAATTAGAGGCACCTGTTCAATAGATTTAGCCCACTGGATTTCATTGCAATTATTTATTTAAAAATAATTTTTGTATTTA
>PVHT021183618.1:2935743-3018589 GCA_004024745.2 Catagonus wagneri | reverse complement strand
AACAATTATCTTTCAGTGTTCTGATGGTAAATCAATAGAAATGCTGGAACTAAAGAGTTTTTATTGTAGCTGGATTTGAAGATATGTTATAACAATGGGTATAGCCAAGTAATAATAATGTGCTGAATTATAGGAAACAGTTTTTGTTTTTGCTCATAGTATTTGATGTGAAGCATTTAGCTTTTTTAGTTTTAGGTTTTTTTTTTTAATTCCTTGTATGAAAAACTGGTATGATACTTAGTCTATATATGAGATATAGCGGCTGTTAAAATCAAATGAAATAAAATACATGATAATATTTAAAAGGATATAGAATTTCAACGAAAATAGGTAATTAGTATGATTTGGAGGAGGGGGTTTGTTTACTGCTATGAGATGAATTGTGTCCTCTCCCAAATTCATATATTGAAGCTCTATGTGGTAGTATTTGGATATGGAACATTTAAAAGATAATTAGGTTTAGATGAGGTCCTGAAGTTGGAGCCCTCATGGTGGGATTAGTGCTAGTGCCCTATATATAAAATGAGATCAGGGAGCTTGTTCTTGTTTTCTCTCTGAACGCACATGCCAAGGAGAAGTCATTCGCACCATAACAAGAAGGCAGCCTTCTGCAAGGCAGGAAGAGGGCTCTTACCAGGAACCTAATATGATCTTGAACTTCCTAGTTTCCAGAACTATGAGAAATAATTTTAATAAAGATTATTTTTTATTACCTAGACTTTGGTGGTGAGCATGATGTAGTGAGTTCAGAAGTCAAATTTTAATGTTGTACATACGACACATATAATGCTACAAACCAATGTTACCTCAATTTTAAAAAGTAGAAATAATTTTAATTATAAAATGCCCAGTCTCTGGTACCTTGTTATAATTAAGATTAAATTAAAAATAGACTTAAAAAACACTTTAAATAATACATCAGGCCAAAAAGAAAGTATCTGATTGCTTTCAGTATTACTCTAAACATGTTTGCTTGCAGCTACTTTTGAAGACTTGCTCATCTAAACTAAGGGAAGAGATTTGAGGCAGGTTTACTAGCAGTGAGTAATATAGGGTGTGGGTCCTCTTTGTTGTTAAATCTACACAAGCATTGATGGGATGAGTTCTACAATGAGTGAGTAAAAGGAAAAGAAAGCAAAAAGTGTCAGTTACTTTTTCAAGAAATTTTGGTGTAATCAAAGAAGAAAAGATTGAAGGAGGGAGTTCCTGTTTCAGCACAGTGGGTTATGAACCTGACTAGTATCCATGAGATGTAGGTTCCATTCCTGGCCTCGCTTAGTGGGTTAAGGATCTGGCATTACCATGAGCTGCCGTGTAGGTCGCAGACATGGCTCAGATCTGGTGTTACTTTGGTTGTAGCAGAGGATAGCAGCTGCAGCTCGGATTCAACCCCTAGCCTGGGAACTTCTATATGCCAGAAGTGTGGCCCTAAAAAGCAAATTAAAAAAAGGGGGGACTGAAGGAAAAACATATTCCTTTAACTTAAAATTTATAATAAAATACTTCAAAACTTTAAATTATTAATAAACTAATACAGACAACTGATAGCTTGACTGAATTTTCTACTGATAGCTTTAAAATTTTTAATTTCCTCTGTTTCTTGATCATTTTGCAAAATATGGCTTTGCAAATGTTAAAGAAAATATTCTAATCCTAGCAACATATTAAAATTCACATCTCAAACTCCTTGAAGTCTCTGTGGCTATTCAATGGATTATTACTATTCCTTTTGATATTCTTCTTTGGCTTACATGAAATAATACAATATATTTCTGACCTTGACTATTCCTTCCCCTACTCCGACTTCCATTCTGTAATCAGAACTCCTATGTCTTCTTTCTGTTTCTTTCCATCTCTTCTTTCTATTCCTCAGTACTCTCATTCAGTCATAGCCTCATCTGGTATCTTCACTCATATATATGATTCCCCATTGTTAAAGTCAATTACCCTTGAAGAGGTTGACACATTAGGAACATGAACCAAAATTCCCAGTAATTCAGGTCTCACTGAAGAATAGAGACCTGAAAATAAAATGTTAAATTCTTGGCTCTTTGTCATTCTCCTAATTTCCACAGTGATAAATTCTTGATGTTGTCCAGAAGCCATTGCCCCCATCTATGGCAATTCTACAGCTAGAACTATTTGTAACATTTCCAACTGCCTGTATTATCTGAAAGGGAGCTGATGACAGTATCTAGATGAGTGTGCCTGATAGTCATCCATTTAGTATTACTATTTAGCATATTAATAAATTAAAGTTCATTGTTCCCTTATAACCTACAGAATGCTTGGTTAAAGGAATTTTGTATATATTTATATCTCCTTAAACAAAATCCAGTGTTAAACTGGTAAATGAAATAGCAGTGAGTAATATAGGGTGTGGGTTCTGTTTGTTGTTAAATCTACACAAGCATTGATGCTAATCAAATTAAAAAACTTGACCTTAATTACGATGGGTAATTTATGTGTTATAGAACTTATTATTAAAGATTTCAGAATTCCCAGTTCATTGTGTGGATAGGAGTTTTTCTTCTGGATTTGTCATAATGTTTCGTGCCATACCTTCCCTATGTGAGTGACCCAGGTCTGTGATCTTTCAAATTGAACATATCAGCCATTCATTACCAGCTCTATTATAATTTCCCTTCTAGCTGCCTCATAAAATAGAAGACTGCTGGCAGCTTTTAATTTCACTTTAGACATCAAAAGACATATCTACATGATTAAAATGTCAGATATCTATATGACTGTTATCAATTATATTAATTAAGAGAAAATTGTAGTGAAATTTGCTCTGAGGAAAAAATTGTATTGCCTTAAAATCTTTATAACACATGGCTATCTGCAAACTATTATGTTTCCCATAGTATAGTCATGTTTTGTTCAATTAAAAAAATGTTAGAAGACTTGGAAAAAATGTAGTCTTAAGGAGAAATAACTGTGAAATTGGTACCTGTGAACATCATGAGTAGCTACTTTAAAGTGAATGAAAACAACCTCTACACAGGTACAGACTGATTAAATAGTTGAATTGACTAATATTTTTTAAATATATTCCTAGTTGGACAGTCATTTAAATTCTCTAACAAGCTCTATAGTTCAGAAAGTTCTTAAGCCATTTAGGAAAATGAACCTATGGCTCAACAGTGTTTCTACTAACATTTAGAAAATTATAGTTTGAATTTAATATAATCATAGCTGTAAATCAGTATTTAAAGAGATTTTACATACATTGCCTCATTTAATGCTCACTGAATTCCTTCAGGGTAGGGAACATCAGAGGATGCTGTGAAATGAGAGCAGCTTGTCCATGATCACACAAGTAGCATTGGAGTACAGATTCATAATTGGGTCATCTAGTTCGAAGTTTAGTGTTACATTCATCAATTATGTTTAAGTACCCTGTATGTGCCAGTACTTAGTAAGTACATCATAGGTTGGAAACAGAAGGCACAATTCTGAATAGGTCAATTTTTTTTTTCTTTCAAGTATCTTTGAATGTAGAAGGTGAGAAAAGTAATTAGGTCATGTCGCATTTTTAAAGTATCGTGATCAAAGCTGTGATTTATGCCACAGTTGCGGCAATGTTGATCTTTAACCCCACTTCCCCTGCTGGGGATTGAACCCACACAGCCACAGGGACAATGCCAGATCCTTAACCTGCTACACCACAAGAGGAACTCCTAAGTATAAGGTGTTTTGATAGAACATAGAAAGGATATGTAATCTGTATTTTATAGGATTCACAGAGAAGAAGATAGCTAAAGTGATATTTGTTGGCCCTCCTGTAACTGGATCTATGGAGATATTAGATAGTTCCAGAAGAGTAAGGAGCATATAAACATACCTGAGGTAAGAGAAACTATTGCTTTCCAAATGAACTGTGAATGATTCGGTATGGATGGAAGTTTAGTACTTCCATAAGAAGTAGTCTAAACTTAAAATGTTTTCCAGCCTTCTCATGGACATTTGGAAATATCTGGAAATATTTTTGTATGTCAGAATGACTTAGGAGCAGCATTACCAAGATCTGATGGATGTGGGACCAAGTTTCATCATAGTGCAGTCCAGTACAGTAGGTAACTTTCTCACCTTAACATGATTGTGGTCTCCTGAGAAACACAGAGGAGAGATCATCAACAGCCCTGTATGATATACTGAGGTACGTGGGCTCTCTTCTGAGCCACTATTCTGGCCTACTGAAGGATTTTAAGAAAAGGGTGAACATGGTAAGATTTCTTTTTCAAAAAGGTCCCTCTGGTTGCCTTGTGGAAAGTGAGCAAGATGATATACACAGGTAGACACTAACACCGTTAAGTGCATGCTCTACCTGGGAATGGGCAAGTCGAAAAGAACAGGAAAAATCTGGCCAGCACTGAGAGGATTTTACTGCCTTGACTTTTCCCACTGAAAAATGTGGATGTCAGCTTCCCTTAATTGAATGAGAAGGAGGGAAGTGGACTAGAAGTAACCCCAGTAGAGGTCCCTACTATAGGTTAGAGCAAAAGTCCATCCAGAGAACAGTGGCACGCTCTTCCCCAGGAACAGACAACTCTGCAGTTCTACCTCATTCTTAAAATAAATGAATAAATAAAAGATATCTTAGTCTTTATTAGCTTTAGCTTCCCGAAGTTGAATTTCTGTTTCTGTAGCTGAAGAAAGTCCCCACTGATTCACACAATGGATAATTAATCATGGCATGTCTTGATTCTGAAACATTACTAGACACAATGGCTCTCCCTTTATATTTTTGTATTTTTATGAAAAATGCTTTTATAGAGCCAAATTTATTAATTCATCTATTAATGCAGGCATCCATCCATCCATTCATTCCTCTTCATTACAAAAATATGTGTTGCAGAAATTGGTTATGTACTGGAGAGAAACAAATGCGGTCCAAAGTTTGGTCGTATAAGCAGATATCTTATGAATCTTCCTATTTTTCTCCATATTTCCAAAGATAACTGTATAAATTTGTGGTTCATACTTCATTTGAACTGTATCTACACTGTAAGTACCCATGCCTTCTATATAGTAAAGTTTGCACTCCAAAATCAGAAGTAGAAATGTAAAACATCAATTACATTTATAGAAAATTGTGAATATCTTCTGAAGTTGGTACTTCACATATACCAGAAATCTATTTAGTTAATCAAAATACTTTGGTTCCATAGAAAAATGAAATTTCTTCATTCTCCAGATATGAACTGCTTGATTTGAATGTGAATATATTATATATGCCTTTCTTTGTTCAATGTAGTTATTTTGGATCTTCTGTGTCATTTTAATAGATGGAATGTCTTGAGGAGGCGAAGAGCCTGTTAAAAACATTTTTATTTTTATACAGGTGTAACACAGGTGGTACACCCTTTCCTCTCTGCCCCATAGGGTGTAGCTCTAACTACCCTCTAGGGAAGAGAAGGTTGGGTGAACAGCCTTACTATTTCTTCAGCTCAGTAACTATCTGCAGGCACATTCTCTTCACTGCCCAGGAGTTCTTAAAGGACGTGCCTAAGAATGTGCTTGCATCACTGTTCTTCTGTGAGTCACTTCAGCCCCTTCTCCAGATCTTATGTGCATTTATGGATAATTGTTTCATCTTTTTTTTTTAATTGAAAGATTCATGTCACTGTTGTAAAATTATACATATTCTTATGTAGGGGACCTTAAATGTGGTGGCCTGACTTAGCTACTTTGTTGTTAAAGATACATGCAGAACAGAGTTTTCACACATAGAATCTACAAAGATACATTATCATCCATGCTTACAGAGTAATAACTGGCTTTGTTATGCTCAGAAAGTCCTAGATTTCATAATAAAGCTACCTCAAAATAGTCAAAAATAAATGATGAAAGGTCTAAATCATTTCTGATTTCCACCTCATTTTAAGATGCTATAAGTGTTGGGTTACTTCAGGCCATTGCACTGAGAGGCAGAATTACTTTTGAGTTTTAAATACATCAAAATGTCTTTGAATGTGGTTAGGATGAAGAAGAGGGTGAGACTTCGAAAGATTCTCTTGTTTCTGTATTGAAACATTGGATGAGTATGTTAGGGACCCTCACTGTCTCCAGATCTAGCTTTTACCCTTACCACCCAACTCTAGCACCAGAAGACCAACCTTTAATAACTTCATTGATAGCCTTTTCTTTTCCCCTGGCTTCCTGAGGAGTATGGTGGTAGTGGAAGTCATCATGGGAAAAAGTATGACTGGGTGAGAGTGAAGTAGAGGTACTTAGCTGTGCTTGTACCCCTGCCTAGTCATCTTTTCCATTTCTTATTTCTGGGTAGGTCATGAATATTACTACCACTTGTTATAGCTTAGTTTACTGTATCTTTCAAATTCAAGTGTAAAAAGAAGTAGGCCATGGATTTTTAAATGGCTAGGCAACATAGCCATGATGAAAAGGGTTTGCTCAGTCTAGGTTTTTTTCTTGAAATTATCCTCCCTTAACTAGACAAGACTGTGGAGAGAGTAAGAAAGGCACAGTAGGGAGAGCTGAAACCCCAAGGGCATCCATGGATAACACATATAAGGAATCTATATGACAAGATAATGCAAACTCGTGAGTCTGCAGAGGACCACAGTTCCTATTGAGCAATACTTTCTTGCACAGAGAGGATCCACTTCAGTCCTCTCTGTTTCCTGAGTTCTCCATCCCCATCTCTTTTGGCCAAGAGATGTTGAAGACTCCCTGTATTTGTTCAACTCAGGGCACACCAAAATGCCTGTTGACTTTCCTTGAATCTGCCCTCATATTTATTAACTGTGTCCACGTTAAAGTCACCTTAACTGCCACATTTGAATGTACCATTGTTTCCTGTTATGATCCTTGCTGATTCATATACTTAAGAGCTACTTAGTAGATTAAAAAATAAATAAATAAAAAGGACCACTCTTAGCTGGGGAAGGTAGAGGTGAATTCATTTTAGCCCTGTCAGATTTTATATGTCTGATAAGTATTTCTGTAGAGATGGAAGTGGGAAATACTTGGTATGGATATTTGATTTGGAGAGCTAACGAACTTGGGAGAATCTGAGCCATTTAATAATCCAAAAAATTAAGGAAATGCATTATTTATTTTCTTTGTGCTTCTATCCCTGTGATCCATTTTAAAAATGCTGCAAAGCTAATTAGAAAGGCAGAAACTTAGAAGACCCATAAATCCATCAAAGCCACAAAACTGAGGTGAAAGCTAGAATACCTTATTTTGTGCTAAAACTACCATTTATATCAAATGTTTAAAATCTCTTCAAGGGAAAGCTTATCTTCCCCTGAGACATATTAACTCTTCAAACATAGAATGCCTACACACCATAACTTATTAAATCACTGAAATGTGTGTTACATTTTAGGCAGCATATAATTGAATAGTACATTTTCATTGTGTGTAACACGTTTCTAATATCAAACATTCAAAAACTTACAGAATGGCTATTTATTTATTAGTGAAGGAATACTTGTATTAGCTCTTTAGTACTCATGATATCTAAATGCAAACCAGAGAGTGATCTGAAAATGACACCTAAATGAAATACACACATATGTATGTTTGTATATGTATATATTTGGTATCATTGAGTTTTCCCTTACGTGATTATCTATTGATAAAATATTATCCCTTTCAACCCTTGAGATATTTTAAAAATATCTTTAAAGATTTATAGCTCTGATTTTGAGGATAACTCATCTATTCATATTATTTAGTAAAGATAGGAGATTTAAGATATGACGCTATTTTTATTAATTAACATCCTAAAGTGCTTACTGTTTTTCAGTATTTTTTTGACAGTTTTATAGAAGCTCTGAATAAGTGTTCATTTTCTTTTTCCTTTTTCTTTTTTCTTTTTAGAACCGTTCCCGCAGCATGTAGAGATTCCCGGGCTAGGGGTCTAATCGAAACTACAGCTGCTGGCCTTTGCAAGATTTGAGATGTGTCTGTGACCTACACCACAACTCACAGCAACGCCAGGTCGTTAACCCACTGAGCAAGGCCAGGGACCATGGTTCCTAGTCAGATTCGTTTCCACTGCGCCATGACAGGAACTCCCATAAGTATTCATTTTCTATGCTAGGGAGTATTAATCATTTTTCTGCTGGGATAATCTTTTATAACGAACAGCTCCCCAAAGCAACAATTCTTTGTTTAAACCTCAGTGGACTGCAGGTCAGCTAATTTCAAGTGGGATATACTGTGCTAAACTGGACTATGGGTTTCTGGTCCATGTGTTTTCATTCTGGTATTCTGGCTGAAGCAACAAAGGATAATTATGGCATGATATTTCCAGGGAACAAGATGGAAGCATAAATGCATAATGCTGCTCTGTTAAGGTGATAGTAATGACAATTTGTCACTTCCAGTGGTTAAATCATGTCACATGACTTTGCCTAACATGAATTATTTATGGAGGTTGTTAATCTGAAAAAAATAGATTTTCATATATTTCTCCAGCAAATGGATTTATGTGGTATTTGCAGACAACTGCAGTTCAGGGTCTGCAACCCTGAAAAGCCACACGCCAGTCCCACACATGGTAAGGGAAGGATAAAACATTTAGAAAGGGGAAAAGGAAGTTGGGAGGGTTAAGGCAAACAAAGAGTCCATGGCTTTTTGTTGACTGAGTCCTTGCCACAAAAAGAGTCTTCTTCGTGTAGGTCTCTGCTATTATTATAGGGTATGAGAGCTCCCCCTTCTTGATCTTCTGACTTTATGTGAGGTTTCTGTTATAATTTATTTTATTATCATTATTTATTAATTTTTATAAAGTATACTATAAATACTAAACTGTGGCAGTCACTTGGCTGAAAGGAAGAATTTATTGACAAATAGTATAATCTGCCAATAAGGTTTGCAAAAGGATTATGTGTTCTCAGTTTTAACTAATCAATCAGCGTTTAATATGCTTTCTTAGACTTCTGAAAATTTATACAAGGTGATATACAATTGTTAGGTAAATAATATGTGAATTCTTAATAACCTTAAGCCTAGAAGGATACCCAAGGGCACACAGAAATAAGAATAAATTCAGGATATGTACATGGAATTAATAAAGAAAGGAATAGATAATGCACTGATTAATTACCATAATAAATGGTAAACCATAGAAAAGATAAATATTCAAAGATGTGAACATTTCAGTAAAATCGACTATAGGAAACAGTTTTGGAAAGTATTATACTGGTTTACTTTTAAATATATAGTTGAAAATCTGTGAAAGAATAAATCAATCCTGTTGTTCATGATTGGCTCTCTAGTAGTCTGACTGTTTTGGAAAGTAGACTCTCAGGATTGTAAGAGTCCTTCTTTGATGTGAGAACCTCAGGCAACTGAGCACAAATAAAAGCAAGATGAATCACTGTGTACAAGCAAAATCATTCTGAGTGTTAAGTTACTGAAATCTTCAGGGTTGTTTCTATGCCTGGATTCAGGGACTATTCCTGGGTGGTCATTTTGTGTTCTGAGTTTAAAATAAGTTTGATTTTACCTCTTGCCAATTATATAACACAATGTTGAAACATTGTTTACCCTTTAGACATTTTAAATGGCACCAAATAAATCACATGGGTTTACCAGTTTTAACTTGATATTTCTAAGACATCACTGTAGAATAAGAACGTAAATTCGACATTCAATCCTTGGGAGACTCATTGAAGGAAAGATTTTTAAAAACCTATTTAATGTTTGTTTTCTTTAGTGACTGTTGTGCCAAAAGGAAGCAAATTTTTGCATTCAACGTATACATTCAATGTATATTTAATCATATAAAGAAATGTTTCATAACTTTAAAAGACAAAAGAAGATTATACATTTTTATTAAAATTTCTTGTATGATAACTTAGAACAACCTAAAATAAAATCCAATACTAAAATATATTATGGAGAGTTCCTGTCATGGCACAGCGGTTAACGAATCCAACTGGAAACCATGAGGTTGCGGGTTCGATCCCTGGCCTTGCTCAGTGGGTTAATGATCTGGCGTTACTGTAAGCTGTGGTGTAGGTCACAGACGCAGCTCGGATCCTGCATTGCTGTGGCTGTGGCGTAGGCTGGCAGCTACAGTTCCGATTTGACCCCTGGCATGGGAACCTCCGTATGCCGTGGGAGCGGCCCTAAAAAAATAATAAAAATAAAATAAAATAAAATAATTATGAAACTATTTTAAAAATCATTTGTATCAAATGGTTTTGGGAAGCAATAATTGTGGCTTAAAAACTGTGTGAATCCAAGTAACAAATTCCAAGTATATGTGTCAGAGTACTTGTTTGACAATGTAATTAAGCATAGAATCAGGCTATATTTATTTTCAAAGGAAAACTGCTTTATGGAAAACCATCGAGACACTGAGATTTTTCTAAAACCTTTTAAAACCTAAGAAGCCTAATGTATAAATGTTAATTAAAACACCCATTGGTATTTTATTGTACAGACAAAATACTCCAGGAGAAACACTATGCAGATATGCTTATGTACACAAACCAGAAAATTAGGGAAAATATTACAAATCTAAAATATAGTTTTTTAAAAAAAAACTTTGTTTTGATGTAATATGATTCTAATAAGTACATATTCTGTTTTCTTCCTAGTTAATACAAGTGTCTATGTTTTCTTTCATTTTTTTTTCAGGATTATAAAGTCATTTTTTTAGAATCTCTTTCTTAAATTTGACTTTAAATTGTTTTTTAAGTTTAAATTATTTTATCAATCTCTCTTCCTTTCCTCACTCTAGTCCCTGGCAAGCAGGCAACCAGCACTCTACTCTCTGTTTCTGTGAGCTGTACTTTTTTTTTTTTTTAAGATTCCACATATAACTGATACCATGTGGTATTTTTCTTTCTCTGGTTTATTTCACGTAGCATAATGTCCTCCAGGTTCATCTATGTTGTCAGAAATGTCAGGATTTCCTTTTTCTAAGAATGAATAATATCCTATTTTATACATATACCATATAGTCTGTATTCATTCATCCAGTGTCACTCAAGTTTTTTGAATCCTATTATTATGGATCAAGATTATTTTACAGCTTTTGAAATACTACAAAAGCAGTATTTCTTTTTTCAAAGGAAAAAAGATAATATTCTTAAAAATTCACATGTTCTTATTATTACCTGAAATAAAATTAACTGTTTTCTTTTATAGAGAACATAGTTTTCAGCAAAGTCTGAAAAAATTTGAAAAGGGGTTGAAATAATGAAGGGCTCTTACTAAAATGAAAGTGAACATTTTTTTACTAATAGTTTTTCAAGTTCAAAAATAATTTTTTTGAATCAGTAGGTTTGGTTTGGAGTAAAAATTGGTATTTCCTAATGTCTTCTAGCTATGAATAGTTTATAAGAAATATTACATTATGAATAGACTTTCAATTTAGGAAAATATACATGTGTGTATAAATGTATATGTGCGTATATATATTTTATATATAGATATAATTTGAATGTTATTGAAGGAATAATTGTTTTAAAAGTTTACATCTGAAAATATAATTTTTAATTTAAAATTGGGTACAAAATATTTATTTGAATTTAGAGTTTACTCTTCAAACATGGATGAAATATATAACTGTAGATTACTATCATATTCTGAGAGTAAACAATTTGCAAATTTTTGCTTTGTACTTAGGTTTATATCATTTATAGTTTTGTTTTCTAAAATATTTTTGTCTTGATAATAACGTGAAATTTTTTTATTTTTTACAGAGTATGGTTGAATTAAAAATTATTCTTATCCATTTTAGGAGATTTATAGAACAGATAGCAATAAATGAAAGTGACTACCCTGACGACAATAACTTATATTTATTGTGTTTACTAGCCATTAAGCATGTCCCCCAATACTTAATACATAAAAAAAATTATTTAATACAAAATTGAGCACAATTTCTTAATTTTTTCTTTTCCCCTACACTTTAGATATGCATAGAATTTTGTGATGAAAGAACTTCCACAATTCTTTATGTTAACCTGTTCACTTTTAGAGGAGAGAACTCTGAGGCCAAGCTAATTTTGTGATTGGCTTAAAATTCAACTCCGAAGTCCTAATTAATAAGTCTAGCCTTGTATTATTAATTTGTTTTACAGTAGAGGTACATAAAAGCAAGTATTATATTCTTCACACTAGTTCTGTTAGTAATCAGTCATGAATATTTTTTGGTAATTCTAAAACCAATAACATAATTTCAAAAATACATGATACACCTTTTTTAGGAGTATGATTAATGTAAACTGTAAATGTAAAATATGTTTCACATTTGAAACAGATTTTTAAATGGAACAAGTGGCATTATTCATTCATGTTTTCCTTCAACAGACACACACACACACACACACACAGACACACACACTCACACACACACATTGAGCATCTGCTATATGTATAGGCTCTGTAATCCATTAGTGAAAAAGACAAACAAAATCTCTGCCTCAATGAAGACATTAATTCTAATGGGAGGAAAGAAATTTACAAGAAGCAATGTAACCTATGCATTATATATGCCTAAAATGGGGTGGGCGGGGGAGGCAGAGTAGGGAGGAATACTAAGTGTAGGAGACGGAATTAAATTTCTAGTTAAGTATGGTGGCGTGTCTCACTGAAAATGGGATTTTTAAGACTAAAAATCTGAAAGAAATGGAGATGTGTGGGCGAAGAACATCCCAGGCAGGGAGAAGTAAGGGTAATGACCTGATGCTAGGCATGTAGTTGGCAGGTTGGAAAATTATGGAGGAGGAATAGGGGATGACTAAAGAGAAGCATTGTGGTAGATGAGGTCTGTGAGGGAGTCAGGAATTAGATCATAAATGGTTTTATAGTCAAATTGAAGATTTTAGCATTCTCTTTGAGAGGGAAAAGAGACATCAAAGAGTTTTCAATGAGCAGTGTGTGAATCTAACCTAAATTTTTCTGGGATCCCTGTGGCTTCCCACTTCAAATAGACTGAAAGATGGTGGGAGGAGAAAGAAAGAAGCAGAGAAATAGGAAGAAGATTTTTCCAAAATATGGGCAAGAGATGATGGTGGCTTTTACTAGGATGGACTGCCCAGATACATTTTGAAATAAGAGCAGATAAGATTTACTAATGACAGGTGCTGCCAGAGAAAAAAAGACTAAATGAAGGCTCCCTGTGTTTTTTAAGTAGGCAACTAGAAGTCACTGAGTTTTGAGTAAAGACACAGGAGGAGCAGATTTAGAGGAGGGTGTAAGATTCTCAATTTTTGACATGTTAAGTTTGATATGTATAGATTATGCAATTCAATAAACATATCTGAAGTTTAGGAAGGATTACAAGCTGGAGATCAAATTTTGGAAGGCATAAAAATTGACATGAGAATTGTCTTTGAAACCAAATGAGTCATTTAGGAGAAACAATACTTTTCAAAGACTGCATCTTAGAGTAACTTACTATGTAGGTGTTCAGTAGGTAATTTTTTTTTTTTAAAGTAGATTGAGGGGGAAAAAAAAGGTATCCAGCAAAGTAGAAGGAAAATCAGGTTTGTGTGTGGTTAAGAAAGAGGTCAAGTGAAGAAAGTATTTTAAGTTGGAGAGAATGATTAGTATTGCCAATGCTTTTAACAGACCAAAAAAAAAAAAAGATGAGGACAGGAGTTCCCATAGTGGCTCAGCAGTAACAAATCCCACTAGTATCCATGAGGATGTGGGTTCGATCCCTGGCCTTGCTCAGTGGCTTAGGATCCAGATGTGTCACAGACACAGCTCAGATCTGGTGTTGCTGTGGCTATGGCGTAGGAAGCACCTGCAGCTCTGATCTGATCCCTAGCCTGGAAACTTATATGGACCATGGGTGTGGTCCTCAACAAAGGAGAAAAAAGAAAAAAAAATAAAAGGTGAGGACAGAATTTACCATTGGACTTGGTAACATGGAGATCAATAGTGACAACAAAATAGGCAGCTTTGGAGGAATTGTGGTGATAAAAATTTAACGATGGTGTGCTTGAGAGAAAATGGGAAGAAATACATTCAAAGAATCGAGTATAGAGAGATATTTCATTTTTTATTTCACCTTATAGTTAGAATAATAGCTTGAAGGGGAAGCAGGATCAAGATATTTCATATGATGAACAACATAACCACATGCTATTTTGATGTTGATGGATCTGATGCAGTTGATAGGGAATATCTGATAATCAGAAAATGGAAAATTGCTAGAGCAATTTCCTTGACAAAGAAAAAGGAGGCGAGATTGAGTACACAGTGGAAAACCATATTTACTTAGAATACAGTCCATCCTGATAACAGAAATGAAGTTGGAATATTCAGGCACACATACAGGAAAATAGATGTGAAGGGGCAGGTGGTAAGTGGAATTTCTCCTTTTATTGTTGTATTTTCTTTAGTGACATAGAAAGAAATGATCACAAGCTAAGACTGGGAGAAGAGGCCAATTATGAGGGAAAAGGATGTAGCATAAAATAGTCCTACAGCACAGAAAAAAAGTGAATGGGCTAGTGAAAAACAGTATTAGTTAGTCCTCATGAATTTAAGTTGATGCCCATCTAAGATGATTTGGGGTTGCCTCCAGGCTGATACAGTGGGGCAAGTGCTGATATGTAGCAGATAGAGATTTAAATTTAACTATAGTTGTGGTTTAGACTGGAAAATAAACAAATATGATAGGAAAGAAGGAGTTGATGCTGCATTTGAGTGATTTTATAATGATAAGCAATAAAATTTCATCTTGATAATAAGTACAGGTGTTGGTTGAGGGGTGAGAGATAAGAAAAAATGATAAGGTCTCATTGGCTTCTTATTATTGTTAGAGTTTTACTCTTTGAGGGACTGTGCTGGAAAGATAGAAAATTGTAGTGGGACATGTTTGAAACTGAGGTGTTAAGAGAGTGATAATGATCAGTACAGTGAAGTGATAGGTGTGATTGCAGAAATGAGTTTTACAATTAGGGTGGGAACTACAGTGACTGAAAAGAGTGGAGAAGCTAGGGCTTGGGCTTTGAATTTGCTACTACAGAATTAGTGTTGGAGATAAGTTGAAGTGAGCCAGGAGCTAACTTCAGGAGAGAATAAATAGAGGTGGCATAGTAGACCGTAGGTAATAGCAACATAGCGGGGTGTTTTATAGAGGAAGGAGATATTGTCTGGAATAGAGTGATGAATAAAAAAGGACACAAACCCTACTTTAAAGCCCAGACTTATAAAGTCTATAGAGGCAGCAGCAGCAGCCAGAAAACAACTGGGATTAAGTTACTTTAACAGTGTAGGCAGAAATATTCTAGAAGGAGATAGTGGATATAGGCAATTTGCTAATGAATGAACTTGAGATAAAAAGAAAATATGAGTGATGGATGGATGAACATTCAGATTCAAAGAGATCTTGGAGTAGCAAGAGAATTCGAAGATGATGTTAACTAATTTTATGTTGAAGCCTCTTCAAGATATAACTAATATACATCAATTCTCTATTTGAATATTTTCTGTGACTGGCTCCTTACAGGGAGCCCTTTCCAAAAACTGAAATATTTTTTAATGTTCAAAGATACTTCCTTTTGCCTGAAAATTAAATAAAATTTATACAGCACAGGTTTCTTATAATTAGGATTCTCCTTTGCCTCCTATTGCTGCTCCCAGACTATTATCTCTGCTCCCTCTATTTTTGGCCACACTCATGGCATGTGAAAGTTCCTGGGCCAGGGATTGAACTCACACCACAGAAGTGACCCAAGCCATTGCAGTGACAACTCTGGATCCTTAACCTGCTGAGTCATCAGGGAATTCCTCTCCTCCCTCTTTCGATCATCAGATTTGAACTCTCCGGTTTGCCTGCTCTTTTCCCCCTCCCTTTCTGAGGCTGGACATTGTTTCAAATCACTGATAACTTCATTAGCTGACCACTCTAACAGCTACCACCATTCCAAGCAATTTTAATGAGGAGGCATCCAATTCATTAATCTACAGTTGTGTCAGGACTGACCAGCTGCCTTTTACTTTCACAGTCTTCCACCACATATGGCTCCTTTGGGGGACTTTATCCTATTTACTGTTACTCTTTTTAAATATTCTTTATCCTATTTACTGTTACTCTTTTAAAAATAGGCTTTATCCTATTTACTGTTACTCTCTTTCTCTGATTTCATATATACCTGTCAAGACTGCAACTATGGATAAATCCCTCTCTGACAACCATCAGACAGTATATTGGAGGCACAACAGTTTCATGCTCACCACTCAAGTAGACTCTCTCCACAATGCATTCAAAAACAGTGTATCTGCAGAAAGTTTACTTTTCATATTTCCATAATGAAATCACATCTTTCCACACTACTTAAGATCTTTAACTACTTTTTTCTCTAATCATAATGTATATCTTCACTTCTTATGAGAGAGAAAACTTCAGTACAGCAAGTACTGATACTTTTTGCTACCATATTTAAAAACTGATCTGCTGCCTCCCATTACAATGGATAAATCACCGTTCCAATTTAAATCCGGTTCCTTCACAAATGCCTCTTTGCTCCCACTGCACTTTCAGCTGTCTCCTGCATCTTCAACATCTTGATTTCTACCACCTATTCTTTTGATCAGTCAAACATGATCTAATACCTGTAATCTTAACTAAAGCAAAACAAGCTTTGCTTTGACCTCACATACCCTTTTAGATATTACTTTTACCTGTTTTTTGTTGTCGTTGTTGTTCATTTGTTTCCTATTTACCTTCATAGCCAGCTTTTCAAGAGTGTTTTGAGTGTGTGTTTGTTTCACATATACCATTTCCAATTTTTCACCTTCCAGCTAATTTTTCACCCCTGTCATTCCAGGGTCCTGCTTACAGAGTCACCAATTAGCAATTGAAGCTTACTACAAAATTGGACATGTTTCCATCCTAATTAAGTTGCAGCGGTATTTTAAACTATTGGCCAGTGTTTTCTTCTTGAGATCTTTGTGGAGAGCAAGATGTGTTGTGGATACATATTCTCAGGCTCTAAAATTCAAGTGACCACAATATAATTGTTTTAATTTTAATTTTATTTTTATGATAACCAGAGTTAGCTTCTGAGTTTCTATTCTATTTGGAAGCAGTTAACCGAATCAATTCTAAGTAAATTTAATTGTTTCAAAGCATTCTCAGGTCCAAGTTTAATTCAATCAGATCAGAATTGCCCTTCCCCCTCCTTCCTTTCTTCCTGAATTGGTTTAATTTCTGAAAAGTTGTCTAATACAATATCAGATGGTGAGACATCTGGACTTCAGCCTCCCTTTGTCCTAGACTGACATCTGTTGCAATGTACAATCACGTCCCCTATTCCCACCACAATGGCATCTGTTGAGGTTTCTGTATTCCCACCTGGTTTCTTGGCATACATCTTACACTGCTCTTTGTTCTAATTTACTCCCATCATGACTACAGATCCCTTCAACATCTGCCTGTTTTCTCTTTCTCAACCAAGTGTCTTTATATCAGAGGCAAAGGAAATCCTGTTGTTTTGTCTTGCTACCCAGGGACCACAGGAGACTGCTGTGGTTGCCTTGTGTCTTCTCCCTCTCTAGCAGCAAGGAGATATCTCAACTTTCTTACTCCTATTTTCACCAGGCTACTAGGAAATCCTAAAAGAGTTTTTTTTTTGTGCCCCCCCCCGCCCCCTGCACATCATTCCAGAAAGGATTAAGAGTAAATGTATCCTTTATTCTTGGAACTTCAAACTGTTCAGTCCTTTCTATAAATATCCCTTTTACTTTTTACTGATTTAAGAGGAGAAAAGATTGTCATAAAACTTCCCCTAAGGCCTAAACCAGGGTCTAAATGCTTATCTTCAACACACTGTTCAGCCTTTCTCTGCTCCAAAGGGAGCAATTATTCCCTTTATTCCAATAAGTTGGAAGAGAGATTTAATGTTTCTATTCTCCCAACTCTTTGACTATTATATCAGTAAGGTAGCTTTCATTAAAATAAAACCCAAGGATCTAACATCTCTGCTTTCGTTCTCTATTTTCACTTCATCCCAGCTGGCTGGGCTGAGGAAAAAAAAAGTCAAGATACTCGATGAAGATTAGAGGGAAAGACTTACATTTTTGTAGTATGGTATAATGGGTAATCTGTGCCTTTGGCTTGGGGAAAATATTATAAATGCTAAATAGATTAACATATTTAAATGCATTGATGAGCTGAGTAGAAAGTAAGGGAATACTCTTAAGGCAAAGCTAAATGAAAAGAGAAAAAGTGGTAAGTATAATGCTAGCTTCCACTTTGAGAGCAATTGCAATTTTTAGTGAACTTAAATTTGAGTTTTCATAGATTTACAGAATATAGAGCCCAGAGAGAAAAATTCTGTAGTTGCTTAAATTAGGTAGGCTAAAAGAATATAAGCCCATCATAAAGCTGGGTCCACCAAACTGGCAAGTCCCTTTATGTAAGTGTAAAATAGATATACATGTACATTTCCAGAAAATATTACAATAAGTTATTTCTAGCTTGAATTCTAGTGCTGAATGACAGGGAACAATAATCTTTCTAGATAAAACAACCCTAATATTAGACTATGAAATGAAAAACTGCAGTGCATTACTACAGCTTAAAGTAGTCCTAGATTGTTATAACTTCCCCATTATCTGGCAGAAACAATTGTGCAGTTTTCTTTAGAAGAAACTATTATCAGTCTAAACCACAGATAATTACCACAAATAAAATTTTAAGAAATACAAGAGTGTAATAAAAACTCATGAAACATCCTAAGAGACAGGGCACCACAAGCTAGAGACTCCAGAATTTGAGACAGAATATTAAAACTGAATATCTGAAATAAATATACTTTTGCGACCTACACCACAGCTCATGGCAATGCCAGATCCTTTACCCACTGAGCGATCATAGATTGAACCCATACCATCATGGATACTAGTCAGGCTCGTTACCAGCTGAGCCACAATGGGAACTTCTTAAAATAAATATGCTTTATGGTTGCGTAAAGAGAAAAAGAAATCAAGAAAAATATTAAAAAGACCAAGAAGACTTAACAAAGTATTCCAGAGAGTGGTTTGATGTTGAAACTATTGCTTTAGGTCAGAGTTTCTGGAAACAGACTCTGAGATATACATTTGCATATAGGAAGTTTACTTGGCTGTGTTCCTGGAGGTGGGTTGGCACCTGTAAGGAAGTACACAGAATCCTGACACAGGAACCTTAACTGATCTTATAAACTCTGGACCTAATCACTCCTAAAATGACTACTTAAACACAGACATGTTTTTAGTGTTTCTGTCTGTTATATAGAACAGCAACCATCCGAAGATTGAGTATGATTGCAAGGGGAAAATGGTTACACAGGCAAGAAAATTGGTTACACAAGCAAGAAAATGGTTACACGGGCAAGATTGAATGCAATGGTTACAATGGGAAAATGGTTACACAAGGAACACAATTCTTTAAGAACTCTAAAAGTTCTATTCAAGTGGGTTTTCATGACCATCTAACCAGGAATCAAACACACAGCCACTGGAGTCAGATAATTTCAATTCTCTCTCACTCTGACACTCACTGGAAAATAGACCAAAAGCAAATTACTATCTCTTTATGCCTCAGTTTTCTCATATCTAGAGTAAAAAGAATAAAAATTACTTCGTAGGATTGCCATGAAGGACTAAATAAGGTGAACTGATCTGGAAGATAAGTCCTATAATAGCATCTATTATATAACAGTTATTTATTAAATATTATCTGGTATAACAAAAGTACTTAAAAAAAAGAGGAAGATCATAATCATAATCCCTAATTTAGCATCTGTCTCACTTTTCCCGTATTACATTTTGTGTGTATGTGTCTTTATAGGGCCATACCAGTGGCACATGGACATTCTCAAGCTAGGGGTCTAATTGGAGCTGTAGCTGCTGGCCTACACAACAGCCACAGCAACACCAGATCCAAGCCATGTCTGCAACCTACACTACAGTTCACAGCAACGCCAGATCCTTAACCCACTGAGTGAGACCAGGGATAGAATCTGTATCCTCATGGATACTAGTCAGATTCATTTCCGTGGAGTCACCACTGGAACTCCCTGTATTTACTTCGATATGCTGTTTTACCCCATGTCCCTAAGACATTTCCTGACCATGGCACATGCAGAACTACTTCTCATGCCAAAAGCGAAATAATATTTTACTGAAGTTTGCCTTTACTGTAATGTTATGTATTCTTCAACAGCAAGAAGTCCTTGACTTTTTTCTGACTCTTTGTATACGTTTGTAGGAGAATATGAATGCCCATCCTACCTTTATTATGACAGCATATCACGTATTTGCATGGTGATATTATTCCTTAGACTGTTTCAGGCTGTGCTTCGATTGATTGTTTTACTTTACTACTACATTTACAAAACAAGTATAGATTGTAGTATTGAGATTTTTATCGGCAGAAGCACTCACTGTTAATCAAATAACACTGAAAAATATGTTTTTTATTTGTGCCCTGAAAAGACTACATATGAATTTCTTCTTGTGTGTTTTTGTTCCACACTTAGAACAAGCCATGGTATAGTTATTTCTTTGAATAAATTCCCTTTATCCTGGCCTTTGAAAAAAACAAAATTACCAATCATTTTTGTGGTTGAAATTTTCAACCTATCCAGTTACTGTTGGAATAAATCTCATATGGGATCTGATCCACAAGTTGATTTTTTTATAGCAGTAAACAAGTCCTTTGTTTCATTCTCAGTGTTTGGCCAAATTGAAGCTGTTCTTTTTTAAAGAAAGAAAATCTGGGGCAACTTGACTCCTACAATAGTCAAGATGAAAAATCCTCACTGTAACGTCAATTTGGAATGCTTGGTTAAAAGGATGTTTGAGGCACATTGATTTATTTTTCAGTCACCTAAGATTTAACAAATAAACTATACCATGATTAATCTAAAAAAAAAATGAGAGGTTATTTATTTTTACAAATTTTGGTTGAATAGGAGACACATGTCTTTTCTAAAGGTGCTATTAAGAACAACAATAGCGCAACAGGTATTGAAGGGTGTATAGAGTGAATATTTTAAATTACAAAGAAAAAGGCAATGCCCGAGGAAAAATTAACACAGATACTCTGATATTTTGGGTAATGGTTTCATGTATGTTAAATAGATGGAAGTGATATATAACACCTTTTAAGGGCTTTTATTATGGGATTAAGCTCTTCCTTTTCAAATGTGTGTCATCATTTTGAGCTCTTCTAACTAACACAGGATACTTTTAATGCAGATTTTGATTATCTCAAAATGACAAAAATAAATCAGTTGAAACGAAAATTCAGCAATGTTGGAATGACTCCTATGTTTCCAGTGTTCTGACTCTCAACTTTAGCAAATGATTTCTTGAAGTTTTCAGCATCAATTTAGGAAAATCTACCTTAGAATTAACCTCCTAATATTCACTTTTCAGCTGTATTCTATTCAGAACCAAACCTGTTAGGCCTGCCTTCTGCTAAGTAAGTGCTTTGCTTCCTTAGTTACACAATTTTATTTTCTTAATTATAGTATCTATGATTGCAAATTGCACTTGACAAATTCTTCCTAAAGTCTTTTCCCTTGTTTTTCTGAAAAATCAATTTAGTCTTGTTTTAACTATAAAAACTAACTTAATAGTCAACAATTCTTAAGTGCAGAATTATTCTATTTCAAAAATCTATGTATGATTTAATCATTATTCATTAAAAATATATAATCTTTGAATAATTGGATGTTTTACTTGATGTTGAGAGATATCTAAGATACAATATTAAGACTAAAAGTGAGTTAGAAAATAGTGTGTTTTGGACTTCCCGTCATGGCACAGGAGTTAACGAATCCGACTAGGAACCATGAGATTGCTGTTTTGATCCCTGGCCTTGCTCAGTGGGTTAACCATCTGGCATTGCCGTGAGCTTTGGTGTAGGTCACAGATGCAGCTCGGATCCTGCGTTGCTGTGGTTGTGGTGCAGGCCGGGAGTTTTAGCTTCGATTCGACCCCTAGCCTGGGAACCTCCATATGCCGAGGGTGTAGCCCTAAAAAACAAACAAACCAAAAAACAAAACAAAAAAGAAAATAATGAAATAATGCGTTTTGATGCTTATAGCCGTATGTATAAATATTTAAACATGAGATGATAATGTTAAAATATGTTTGTATGTTCTTGGAAAAAAAATCTGACAAAACGCAGAAAACTGAAATATTTCTTTCTTGATTGGGATCACAGTGAACATTAATTTCTTATATATGTATATATATATATATTTTTTTTTTTTGGCAAATGAGGTTTTGTTTCGTTTTCTTATAACAAAACATGGGGAAAAGACCAGAAGCATGTAAATCCAAATGTTAAAAATGACAGTCTCAAGGGAATAGAAATACAAGCAATCTTAATTTTCTTCTTGACTATATTTGAAATACATGTTAATGAATAAGAATTATCAATTTTGGCAATGCAAGGTAGGATCATTTAATGGATTAAAATCAACAAACTTATTTAATGGTACTTATAAAAGTGTCTCATTCTTTATATACTTTCTCTTTCAAAACATGATTACAAATATAATTTTATTTTGATGGAATGTATTCATTAATAAACTACCTTAAATATGTGAGCATTTTTGAATCACCAAATACGTCATAGCTAAGTTATTGCTTGCCTTTCTCAAAAGCTTCTATGGTTGACTGCCTGGGATTGGCAATTAAGTAAGATTTGTTTCAAGTATATTTTGGTTCTTTATTTTCTTTACTTTTTTCCTGGTGGTCACACCATTTTATATAGGGTCACAGGTAATGACAGTAGGATAACAAGGTACATCCTTTCTTATATAACAGTGAAAATACATTAGGAAGATGAGTTTCTATTTATAAGAAACATTAAAACAACAAAACAGTAAAAAGTCATATTCAGTAAGCGTGTGTATTAGCTGTCTCTTTCTCTTGCATTGCAATATACTAAATCACTATTTCTTATGAACTACTTGAACATTTGGGTTTATTAATTTATTTTAAAACTCTTAATGTCATATGTTATTTCTAAATATTCTCTCAATTTTTCTTACTATCATTGTCTCTTTTTTGACTTCTGGCTTTCCTTTGCCTCTTCAATCATTTCTAGCAATATTTATGATCTCTGATAGCTAATGGTAATATCAGATGACATTTTCTGGATCCAAGCCAATCATAGCATCTTTAAGTAATGTTTGTATATACCAGGCTTGCCAGCTACTTAGCAGTGCATAACAGAAGATAAATGTACACAACTCTACTACCAAGGGTAAAAGAAGCCAAGCCATCTCAGTGCGAGCAACCTAATTCTTACATAGCTGTTTACAATTCTCATCATCATGCTGCAGCAATATGATTTATTAATCCTTCTGGCATTTTTTTCTTTGACAGCTTCTCAGCTGCTGTTACATCCTTCTTGGATGGGTAAGTACTATAAGTACCATATACCCTTCTTAGATGGGTAAGTACTATATACCGTTCTGAAACTGTGAGTTCAGTTTTATTATGTTGAGATTTTATTTATTTTAGGTATTTAGTCTACTAAAGTGTAAGAACTCGGATTTAATCCTATTGAAAATAAAAATAGGGCTCAATTATTCAAGAAAAAGTGAAATGAGAAATGGTGAATTTGGAGATGTTTTAGTAATGGAGCATTTTCAATAATTTCAACTTAGAGTGGGTTAACTTGTAACTCACATTAGAGTTTTAGAGGCAGGCCTTAGCATTTTACTCCAAATGGAAAATATACGTTTAAGACAGCTATGGTCTCTCATGAATATTCAAATGCTTTGATTCGGGAATATTTTTGCTATAACATTTTGAATTTTACACTTTTTAACTCTACATTTTCAAATGAATTTCAAATCATCCCTAATTAGCTAAAACCACCAATTCAAGGTGGTATTTGTCTCCCTATTATGTATCTATTACATTTCATTTCATTACTGTAGAGTAATATTTGATAATATATATTATACAACTCAAGCACAAACATTAAAAACAGAATAAAACTACCTGAAGTGTTTGTATGTGTATGTGTGCTCATGTCTGTGGAGATCCACATATTAACAATGACTAACTCTGGGAGAATTATAGGCACTCTCAATTTTCTTACTTTTTATATATATACTTATATTTATATATGCAAATACCTGGATTAATGATTTATTACAGCTAAGCTCTAAACAAGGTTGCGTTGCTAGAGTCTATAGCAAAAAAGAGTGGAAATATTTAAATTCTGTGGTTCTAGTAAAAGAAATCAAGTATTTTGTTTAATGTGGACAGACACATTTCTTCATGCCAGAGAATCCAGAAGCAATTCAGGCATATACAATGTATTTGATAGACTCATGTTGTCAACCATACATTTACACAGAAATTTTATTCAGATGGGTAACATGTTTTCGGATCTTTGTTGAATCTGCTGCTGAAAATTTGACATCCTATTTTAGTTTTGTCTTAAGCTGTTGTCTTAAGTTAATGGAAGTTTTGCTATAGAAAATAAAGATAATACAATTACACATTACTTCTTCATGATCTAATTTGATACACTTAGCTTAGAATTTTAACAGGAAGGTATAGTTATATCATGAAATTATCTCACTCCAAAAACGCTCTGTTGTCAATTGATAAATGTTGTCTCTGTTATGATTATTTGAAGTTCTGAGATGAACAACTAAATCAATATATTATTTTGTGTTGATTAGAGAGGGATCCATAATCTTTAAACATAGGCATGCTTCAGTAAACTTTTGCAGTGTGTTTTATGTTTCCTCAACTATTCATATATTTTCTATCACACTTCTTCATAAACATAAAAAAGGGTTAATTCCTACACATATAGGAAAAGTGAAAACATTTTGTGTATTGTGTACATTTGATGCAACTCAAAATCTCTTTTAACCTTGGAAAGTAGTTTTTGTGAGATGGCAGAATTCTTCACCCTCATTTTAGAAAGTCATAGTTGTCTAAACTATTTCAAATACAAGTTCAGCAGATCAAGGGGGTACACAGGATAAGAAGGGAGTGTTGGTGATTTTAGTCTCCATGTCTATCCAATTTCTTGGCGTCCTTTTCTGATCTTCATTTAACTCAAAATCTTTGCTATTTATGCCAAAATTGTAAAAGTTCCCAGAGATTCAGAGGACTGGTAAGCAACTAATGAAGAACTAATTAACTGGTGATTATTTTCCACATGGTTTACTGTTCATTTAAAATTGGAGAATAAAAAATATATTGTATACCCTAGAATTTTAAAAAGTAGATTCACCAGTGTCAATTTCTTTTCACAGTATGTAATAATATAAAGTTCTAGGTAATGTCACAAGATTTAAAAATTTTGACTTCTATGTAGTTGTGACTAATTACATAAAGTACCAGAGATCTTTTGAAAGTCAATGTTTATTTTAAAGTTTTCAGTAATTAAAGAAATATTGGTATTAAGTTGTTATAGTGACATTTCACCAAGAGCAACTCTATTTCCCCAAATTAGCACATCCTCATATTTTCTTTAAGTCATATGAATTAATTATTTTGTGACTATTGTTATTGCATGTATGGCACAAAAGTTTGGACCATTATTGATTAATAATTTTATAGACATACATAAATCTATATATAAAATTTATGTATAAAATTACTGTTTAATACTCTGCATAAGGTGTTAGACCAGATAAAGTAGAGGTGTCAAAAGATAGCTCTGGAAGTGATGGTAACAATTTTAAAGCATTGGATTCCTTGGTTTGGAAACTTATTAATAAGTAAAGATTAATTTCAGAATGCTATTAGGTCTATAGTACTGTAAAAATTCAGCTACATAAAGCTTCATAATATAAGGTCAGCAATGTTGAAGAGTTCATAAAGACTGTTACATCTCACTTCACACGTGAATTCACAGTTTTAAGAAAATGATTAATTTTTGGTGCTAATTTTCCACTAACCATTTTCTATTGTAATTAATGACAAGGTGTGTATTTTGAATCATAATGGAAGTATTTCATATTTAAAAAATCATATACATGGTGAAATCTATGAAAAAAATTTTTTATTGAGATTTGAATTTTTTAAGCATCTTAAAGTCAAACTTACAATTCATGGATATTGAGGAGAACGATTACATGTTCAGATAAAAGAAAAACATATTTACACAGAGGTCTCACTTCCCTAAAGCCTCAAAGCACTTTGACTTTCTTTTGCTTTCCTCTTTTAATTTTTACATAAACTGGTAAAGACATAAACATACACAGTTTGTAAACATGCAATTTTAGAAATATTTTAAGAGATGAGAAATTGAATTACATGCTTTTTGCTTATTTACCAGGGAACTTTATTGCTGTTATTATATTTTTTTTAATCTCTAGAGTATTTTAAAAGATTATAGTAGTATTTTAAAATGATTTTATTATGAATTTCTAAACAGGAGTGATCAACATTAGTTTTATGATATTCGGAAAATTCAAAGAATATTAAGAGCCAATTTTCTTAGTTGTTATAAAAATTACTACATAAATATTGTGCGATGAGAATATCAGTGTATAAAATTGTTGTATAGATTTGGACTATGAATTCAACCACAGTGCAGTACATATGTCTCCATA
This sequence comes from Catagonus wagneri, assembly GCA_004024745.2. Taxonomy (NCBI): domain Eukaryota; kingdom Metazoa; phylum Chordata; class Mammalia; order Artiodactyla; family Tayassuidae; genus Catagonus; species Catagonus wagneri. The sequence goes on along the minus strand of PVHT021183618.1, from coordinate 2,992,040 downwards.
TTTTTCTCAAGAATAGCTTACTTATTAATAGCTTATATAGAAATATGGTGGACATATGTTTTTCATATGAATGCCATAGCTCTTCCACTAAAATAATGCAGGTCATTCCATGTATATTAATTGATGAAGACTCCCATCTCTTTGTAACCCCCAATACTAGAATGAGAGACATGATTAAGGTTTCATATATAAAAATATCATTGCACTGTTGGTCAGAGAGATTGGTTTAGAGTATATGAATAATCCAGTTAAGTCACTCCTTTGTCCCCATTTGCTACTCCCAGAGAACAGAGTGAAGCAAAGCTAAGATATGAATAGAAACAGAGTTCTTATGTCAAGTTTTGTGACCTAAAACCTTTCCAGTAACATCCATCAAGGTATTAAAAATGCACTATTATTTTGAGATTGATTCTTGATAAACAGACTTAAAGATATTAACTTGGTGGGTTACAGTATTTTGGAACTTATAGGTCATTCTCTGAGGTGACCTTGATAATAGTATGTTGGCTGAATCCAAAGGTTTTTGTGTTACCAAGATCTAGACTTTCCACAAAATTTGCTAAATTAGGGGAAAATAAAGTATTTTTACAGTGTAAGTGTGTGTGTTTGTGTTCATGTATGTTTCATTTTTCAGGAGTTTAAGATAATTATTGAGAAAATACCCTATAGGAATTCCTGTCATGGTGCAGTGTAAAAAAATCCAACTAGGAACCGTAAGGTTGCTGGTTCGATACCAGGCCTTGCTCAGTGGGTTAAGGATCTGGCATTGTCATGAGCTGTGGTGTAGGTCGCAGACACAGCTCAGATCCTGCGTTGCTGTGACTGTGGTGTAGGCCATCGGCTGTAGCTGCGATATGACCCCTAGCCTGGGAACCTCCATATGCTGCAGGTGTGGCCCTAAAAAAAAAAAAAAAGAAAGAGAGAGAGAGAGAGAAGACCCTCTAGCAGAATTACATTTCCAATCTTTTGTTGGCATCGAAGAATAGACATCATTTTCAGATGTTTAACTAGGGTAAGGACTCTGAATCTGTTTTTCAATGTCTTTTAGGATCTTTTCAAAAGTTATAGTCATAGAGTCACATGACCTGCAGCAGTGGTAGTTCCCTGACTCTTTCATGATATACCCTGCTCCTTCCCAGGTATGCATAGCTAAGTGTGCCCTCTCTTCTGATGCCATCTTCATTTCTCTTGTTCTTGAGATCACTGATAGGGAAAGAAAACCATTACTGAAGGGGATCTACAAAGTGCTATAGTGCTCACCCATCCATACAAATCTTGTATTTATTGTCCTTGTTACTTATGTTGATGTTTACTTAATCTAGGCTGTACCTTCTTAACATATTGGGTGATTTAGAAAGACTGTGGAGATAAATAGTATCCACAATTCTTTCTTTCATTGAATTACATGAGATTAAGAGTATCTCGGCTACTGTTTCCTCATTAAATGCTATAACGCATCTTGATCTACTCTTTTAAAGTATATAACAGAACCTGCTACTGAAGTGTGGTATGCTGTATGTTAACAGTGGGATGGACCTGCACAACTGAAGATATAATTTGAACCCTCTGAGCATGGTTTCGACCTCTGTGCTTTTTTAAAAAATCTATTTTGTGTTATCGAATGTCTGTGGTTACTTTAAGATAAAAACACAGGGAGTTCCCATTGTGGCTTAATGGTAGATAACCAGACTGGTATTCGTGAGGACATGGGTTTGATCCCTGGCCCTGCTCAGTGGGTTGGGGATCCAGGGTTGCTGCAAGCTGTGACACATGCCACAGAGGTGGCCTGGATCCCATGTTGCTATGGCTGTGGCATAGCACCTGTGACCTTCTGCTATTTCCTCTTTAGCTTTCTCAAGTGTGGGTCAAGAACCATTCTATAGGAGTTCCCATTGTGGCTCAGTAGGTTAAGAACCTTTCATAGTGTCTGTGAGGATGCAGGTTCGATTCTCTGGCCTCTCTCAGTGGGTTTAGGATCTGGCATAATACAAGCTGCAGCATAGGTTGCACATGTGGGTTTTATCCAATGTTGCTGTGCCTTGGCTTAGGCCAGCAGTCGCAGCTCCTATTTGACCCCTAAGCCAGGAACTTCCATATGTTGCAGGTACAACCATTAAAAAAAAAAAAAAAAAATTCACCATTCTCCAGTGTCACACCCCCTCAGTGACCAGTGACCATATAAGTTTCCCTGATTGGTCTGTTGAAGTTTCTCTCACCAACTTGGGATTCATTTTACTCTCCACCACCTGTGAAGTATGTAGGCAGACTGAAGGAGAGGACAGAATGTACAATTTGCTATTCTGGTCTCTTCAAGGAAATTTTCTTTAAATATTCTGTCTTTAGTTTCCAGCTCTCAACCATCTGTGCCCTTGATATAACTGAGGGGATTCATTTTAAATATCAGCTTGAATTTCTATAAATGATCCATCTATTTTATATTGGTGACTAGGCAATTTTTGTATTCTAGAATTTTGTTTCATATTTTAGAATTGCTTTCAACTAACTAATAAATATCCTTAGGTCATGAACCGTGACTTTTATTCCTTTTGTTTTTCCGATTGCTCCTGACACATATATGTCATCATTAGTTCTTTTTGGATGGATAATTGAGTCAGACTCTGAAAAGAGACAAAAGAAAGTAGGAGATGAATGGGTAAAAACTAAATCATAGATAAAAGTAAATGTTGATATTAATAGGGCCTAACTGGAGTAGTTCTTCAAAGGAAATATGATATATAAAATATTTTTGTACCTTAAACATATCACAAATTCTTTGACATACCTCCCATCGGGTCAAGCCTCCACCCTCCTTGAACCTGGAGATGGCCTTTGTGACTGCCTCAATGAATAGACTACAGAACTGAAGTGTCTTAGCCTGTCTGAGGATTGATTTTAAAAGGTCATGTAGCTTTTATAGGTCTCTTTTGGGACACTTGCTTTGAGAGACATCAGTAACCAAAAAATCTATCAATCCTGAGGACACCATGTAAAGAGATAAAGCAAAACAGTTGGAAGACAAATAGTTTATTTTTAAGCCAGATTTGGAGGAAATATGAAGCAGTTGTGATTTGCTTCATTCACCAAACAAAAGTATCTCGTTCTCATACTGTCTACACTGCAAAATATTTTCTAATTAAGATATAGATTCCAGTCAAAGATCGAATCCAACATGGGCCTTTGTTAGGAATCAAGAAAGAGTAGTTCCCGTTGTGGTACAGCGGAAACAAATCTGACTAGGATCCATGAGGGTGTGGGTTCGATCTCTGGCCTAGCTCAGTGGATCGGGGATCCGGCATTGTCATGAGCTGTGCTGTAGGTCACAGACACAGCTCGGATCCTGCGTTGCTGTGGCTGTGGTGCCACTAGTAGCTGTAGCTCCAATTTGACCCCTAACCTGGGAACTTCCATATGCCATGGGTGCGTCCCTAAAAAAGAAAAAAGAAAAAAGAAAAAAAAAGAATCAAGAAAGATATAAGGTCATGTTTTATAGACCTTCTTAAGGAGACCTTCTTAAGGAAACATAAAAACCTTCTAAACATGCTAAGACTGTGCCTCTTAGCATTATACTGTCTGTAAACAATAGGACATCAAACAATTTTAAGTATTTTCCCCACAGCAGCCTAAAAAACAAAACAAACAAAAAAAGCCGAGACAGAAAAGAGCTTCCCAAAAGGATATGCCCAAAGGATATCTGTGGTAGTGTATTTTCTCTAATAGGAAGAATTATAAATCAGTTCACAAAAAAACCCACATAGTTTTAAAGAAATTTTGTCATATTAAACTGAAAAGACGAAAACAGTATAACATTAAAAGAAGATTTAGAGTCCAGAATTTCTGTGGGCAGGAATCAGGCTGAGAAAATACTGGGATGCAAACAGCAACAATTTCTTTTAAAAAAGGAAGGATAAAGAAACCAAAATTGGAACCCAGAAGTCAGAGCCAAGAGTTGTGAAAATGCGTTCCCAGGTGATAAGACTAAGCAATTATCAAGAAACAGGCAACCATGTACTCAGCTGGATTTCAGCAATGCTATGAATCATTGACTCTGGCTCCCATCTGATATGTTTTAAATGGGAATATATGGAGTACTCATCCTATAACTGAGCCACCATTATGTGTCAGCTATAGGGTGGGGAGATAATGTGTCTGTTCAGTTCACAGTCTTCAGACTGAAAGAAACAGTACTGAAGGAGCAGAAATGGAAGAACAACACCCACAGAGCATCATTTGTATGTGAACTTGAGTTAGACAAGCTACTGCAACGTGGACCTGAGTCTGATGCTATAATATACAAGATATTTGGGGGTCTCAGGAGTGAGTCATTGTTTTTTACATGGAAAATATGTGAATACTTTGTGGAAAGGAGGTGGACTGTTGGCAAGTTCTTTGATGCTCATCAGTTCAAGAGGTGGAGGCCAGTTCTCCTTGAATCTGTACAGGACGTTGTGACTGCCTTGTCAAATAGAATGTAATAGAAGGAATGCTATGTGGATAAAAATCCATGCAGCTTCTGCCAGTCTTTCTTGGGACTTTTGCTCTGGAGGCTGCCACATGGAGATATCAGGTGGAGAAACCATATATATAGATGAAGAGATGCCCAAGCAGCAGACCCAGCTCTTCTGGCACTCACCATTTGAGTCCTTCCATCTCAGGTACCAGTGACACAAGTGATGAAGTCTTCAAGATAACCCCATCTCTGATGCCAGATGTTCTGCAACCACTGATGGCATGAGAGACCCAAGTCAGGTGAAAACTGACTACCTGGCCCACTCAAATGCTGGAATCATGAACAAAAAAAATGATGCTGTTGTTTCGGACCACTGTTTTGGGCTGTTACACAGCAATGGGTATTGAGAACAAGAACTATAAAACATTGAGAGGTTTTTTCTTTAGAAAATAGATGAAAAATGAACCAGTTATAGAGTTTAATCTTACCATTGTAGTGCCTTTACTTTTTTTTTTTTAGGACTGAACCTGCGGCATATGGAAGTTCCCAGGCTAAGGGTCAAATCAGAGCTGCAGCTGCCAGCCTACAACCACAGCCACAGAAATACCAGATCTGAGTGACATCTATAATCTACATCATAGCTCAAGGCAATGCTGGAGCCTTAACCTACTGAGCAAGGCCAGGGATTGAATCGACATTCTCATGGATACTAATTGGGTTTGTTACTGCAGAGCCATAATGAGATACTAGTCTCATGTACTCATGTTTGTTACTGCTGAGCCACAATGAGGTACTAGTATCTCACGATACCTGTGGGGTTTATTACTGCAAAGCCACAGCTACTTACCATTATAATTTAGATCAGGATTCCTGATAGCAGCACTATGGATATTCGGGGCCAAATATTTTTTGTTGATGAGGGTTTCATTGTACCTTATTGAATGCTTAGCAGGATTCCTGCCCTGTTCACACTAGCTGCCAATGGCATGTAATCTGCCTAGTTGTGACTGCTAAAATGTCTCCAGACATTTCCAAATGTCCTCGGGAGACAAAATTGTTCCTAGTTGAGAATCACTGGTTTAGATAAATTTAAGGAAAGAATGATAGAATAAAAATAAATCTTGGAAAATAAAAGAATATGAAACTTTATAATCTAAATAAAGAATTTATATCAGGTCCCCTAATAAACCATGAAGTAGACACTATTGAAATAAGCATATTCTAGAATTAGATGTTCTATTTGCAAAATCAACAAAATGCCCATGCTACCTACCCAACTTTTATAAATACATAGAATTAGAGTTCCATTAATTCATGAGATTATTGAGGCTAGCCTTGAGTAATTGTTTTGTTTCTGCCACTTTTGTATCTCTAATTTCATGCTTCAGCTCATCCTTCATGGTATTTTCTTTTGCTTCAATAAAAATAATTTTTGGAAGCGAATGGCTTTGCAAGAGACGAGTTTTGTCCCTCAGATAACCCTATAATTTAACATTTTGAGCTTTTAAAAATACTTATCAAGAAACAATTGCTAATTGAGTCTAATGCGCTATGCTGTGCATTTCTGACAGTATAATCTATCTCTTCAAATTTTGGTGGTAATAATTACATGACAGTTTACAAATCAGAAAAAAACACTCTTGAATTTTTAGTCATGAAAATGAAACAGAAGGGTTAGTGTTTGAAGTTAGGGAACATTAGATTTGGAAGAATCCTTGTTTTCTCCTGTAATATTGTTATTTTACAATGTTGACATATTTCTGATTTTTCACTTTTATGGATGCATAATCTTACATAAGCCATTTAAGAATGGGCTCTGTGTTGTTTGTTACAATTTGTTAGATTTGTTTCAAACTTTTCTTTCTAAATTAGGATTATTATGATATTTATAATTACCAGTTTTATTTTTTTCTAATCATTTAATAGTCCAGAGGAGGTTGGTTGGCCAAAAAGAGAATGAATGAGTTGATTCTGTGTCCATCCTGGGGCCAATGATGGTGCCATTCTTTCCTAATAATTCTCTTTCAAATGCAAGTTGTCATGAGCACTGAGAAACCATGAGAAAATCAGCAAAAATTCATCTTCACAATTGAACAGTGAAAATCTATCACCCTAACAATGAAAGCAGTTCATAGTGTAGTAAGGTGTAACACACTAACTACATGTTTAATGGGCAAGGGATTCCCCTGTGCTCTCCATCCAATATTGTGTTGCTTCTACTGGAAATCTAGTGCCTCATCATATTCTGGACTTAACTTTCAAATATACAAGGCATTATCTTTTTCTTGGTAATTGGCATGTCACTATTACAAGGCATATATCTGTCATCGGTGGAATAGGACATTCATTGTGCAGAGCATTCAAAGAGATTAAATCAATTTTCTGCTTTTTACAAACTTTACATAGTGCAATGACATATAAATTGATTAGTAAACTATTCATAGCTTCTAGATGGGTTTACTTCTTTCATTTTTCAGGAAGTAAAGAATTGTAAAGCTGTCTAGATCTGGCATGCCAGTACATTAGTCTTTCAATAAATGATTTTCATTTTAATGGTACTTTCTTTTTTTGCAAGGCCAAGTTACAAAATGAGTGAGGTAGTTTACATTTTGTCACATTTGCTTTCAAAGATTAACGTACTCCAACAAGAGAAATCAAAAAGATAATATCAGGTATGATGGACTTTTGAAGTGAAGGCATTAATTTACTACTTAAAAGTAAAATTAGATGACATGGTTTCTTATTTATTCAAAATAAATAAAGAGGAGTAGTACCTCAAAGACTACATTTTGAAATCTGGCAAATTTGAATGAATATATGTGATATTCATTTACTTCTACAATGCTTTTCTGTTCATATATATCCCCAAAAGGAATAAGTTCAACACTTTAAATAGTTTTGTGGATTTCCCTGGTGGTGTAGCAGTTAAGTACTTGGCATTATCACTGCTGTGGCTTGGGTTATTACTGTGGCTCAGGTTCAATCCCTGGCCCGGGAACTTCTGCATGCTGCAGGCATGGCGTAAAACTAACTAACTAACTAAATAAAAGGTTTTGTGTGTGAATGAATATCTTTAATTCAACTTACATGCTACTGTTATTAATGTTATTATACTTTTTCAAATAAAGGAGGAATCTAGAAATTATTATATATAATTATTTTTCAAATGAAGGAGCTGTTTAGAAATTATTATATATAAGGTTTGATTTTCATGAGATAAATTTTCATGTGACTTACGGTAGAATTCTTACAACTTCATAGTTATTCTCAAATATGATATATGATAGGAAACAATCTTAGTACAGATAATTTTTTGTTCATTTTTGCTTGCGGCTCTCTTATTCTAACTCATATCATATCTGTACTATTTTAATAGTCTCAAATGGTGGCTTTCTCTTTTTCCTTCCTTTTCTTCTCTTCCTCTTTCCATTATTCTTTCTTTCCTTTCTCCCTCCCTCACTTTTACCCTTTTTTCTATATATTTACTGAGGATTTAATATGTGTCAGATGCATAGACATTGCAAACATGACATTGAGAATGTTAGAGCACTTCTTCCCAAGATACAACTCTCTAATAGAAGCAGAAAAGTTGTCACAAAAAAAGAATAATTAAATATTAATCTTTGCCATGCTAAAAAAAAATCACAAAGGAGCAAGACATGGACTGTGTGTTGTCTTTCTGTGTTTATTTCACTCCCCAGCTTGCCCATACCTAGGATAGATAGATGGATAGATAGATAGATAGATAGATAGATAGATAGGTAGATAGATAGACAGACAGACAGACAGATAGATGCTCCGTTCAGTTATTATCTATCATGTTTATTTTTCTAACAGAAATTTAGTTCTGTTACCCCAAATGTGAAATTTCTATAATGCTTATGATGACTCATAAATACAGTACTTACTCTGTGTGTTCACTATGTGTATTCACTCTGTATATGTTCCATAGTCTAATCCTACCATGATTGTCTAAAGTTATTTTATATGAAAAAAAATTTTATTTATTTCTGTTTGACTTATATTTGATTCTCACTTCCTGTCATAGATCACAATAGATCACAGTACTTTTGACAAAGTAGATCTCAGTATCTTAATAGATCAGTCAGTAAATGTTGAAATGAATGAACACACAGATGAATGATAAACTGAATGACTGGCTGATGACTGAGAGTTATCTGGAAAGTATTTTCTTAGTGTTCTCTCTCTAGAATATCTTTTCTCTTCTTTCTTTATCTATGTATATATTCCAGGCTTCTGTTTTCTGCTATTTCATCTTCCTTTGATCAATTTAATTCATATCACCATTCTAATAAACTATTGTTTATGTTAAACATTTTTCTATTCCTTTTTTATATACCTTATGACAACATTTCCTTGGATCATTTCTATGTCCTCTCAAATTTTGAACAAGTAGAGAAGTTATAAAACTAATATACAATTTTCAAGTAGGATTTGCATCAGGAATTTAGGGATATTTCAGATTAAAAAAATACATTCATTTATTTCAGTACATTGACAGATTAAGACTAACAACAATATAGTCACTTCTTTAAGTGCCCAAAGCTATTTGTCAAATTCAACACACATTTTCAAATGAAAACATTTTAATAAATTAGTAGGAATATATTTTCTTAAACTGGCGAGAAAAATGTGTCAAAACCAATATCACACTTAATGCTGAAACACCATAAGCATTAATCACTGAAATGAGAACCTGAACAAAAATAACATCAGTTTTCACCTATGAAAAAAATCATGGCCTAATTTGATAAAACCATTTTAACAGCAATGATCAATACAAAATTATAGCATCACTTGATAAATGTATTTCTTTGTGGATGACCATCAGGTAAATTCTGTGATATAAAATAAGAGAGAAATCTAAATGTTTTCAAATAAGAGACAGGAATACTAATTCAGTTACATTGATATAATGAAATAATCATTAAAAATGATCAGTTTGTTTGGAAAAATTTCCTACTTATAAAATCAAATGCTAGAAAAATACATAGGTTATATTATCAAATTTGAAGTGTGTGTGTATATGTATATATATATATATTTCTTTTACCTATGTATATTTGTTATACAGGTATGTTTAATACTTTGTTTATGAATTAGATTCATATGAAAGATGTTCATGATATGTTACAAAAACAAAGTTAAAGAATATTATATTTTTGCATATTAACTGTTGCTTTTTGGAATTATCCACTGTATACCTTCGTTAATATTTTGATAAAACTATCCTTTCCTCAAACATAGTCTCCCAAAATTTTATATATATTTATATGCACACATATAATATAGATATAAAGATCTATTTTTCTCCTTCTCTCTCTGTATATATAGCTACAAATGATTGTGTGTTTGTTTTTATATATAAATACCCTTTTATAGTGGAGGTATATGATCCTAAAACCCCATAAATATTAATAAATTTAATAGATATTACCCCTTATAAGCCTTTGGCTATAACAAATGCATTTTTATGGTGTGATAACTCCAAAAAGATGAATTGAAATTTCCATAATAAGGTTTTATATCCTCAGAGGGTATGGTCAACCTAATACTTGGTTAAAATGTTTGACTGCTGTTCGAACATATTGTCATTTGGAAGAGGAAAAAAGAACCAATTCATCAAAATCAACAATATTCACAGAGGGAGTTATAGAGTGTCAGAACTACCTTGATATTAAATCTAGTCTTAATGAAAAAATATCATTTAAACCATCTGTTGTACAAAAGAAGACGCTAGTTAATGGCAGCACTCTTACTTTACCAGAAGCAAAACTGCTGAATGTAATACTATGCACGCCGGTGTGTGTGTGTGTGTGTGTGTGTGTGTGTGTGTTTTGTAGCCTTATGTATTTGAGTGGAACATTTCACAGTAATTATATCCAATGAAAACTTGTTCTGCAGAGATTTTCGGGATAAATAGTTGGCAATTACATATAGACTCAACTGTTGCAGTGCTAACCTTTTAACAAAATCTGTTTCCATGAAACAATTTTATCAATGCTCATTATTACTCTGATGGTGGGACGATGCCTTTTCATTTTCTGATCTGATGGCTGTAGATCAATATTATTAGGTTGTGGAAATATACAGACTCTGTTAGGGAAGGGAATTAAAGTAGGAAAATATTGTCTATAACTGGCAGCTACCTTTTATGTGTAAACTCAGGGGAGCTTTTCCTTCCTAATACCTGGATAGAAACTGGTATACTCCATTCTCATTTCTTTCAAAAATAATTTTGTTTATATTGTGGCTAAAAGGTAAAACTATCAAAAACACTATATTCTCTGCCCCGTTTTAATATTCAAGGAAAAATCCAGTTACCAAACATAACTTTGTCATGAGCCATCATATGAAACAAAAAGCTTTATGAAATGGACTCTTAACTCATGATGTGTTGGACATAACTGCATCTTCCAAATGACTCATTTATATTTTGCTGAAAATATACAGCCTAAAATATTGAATCCACTCAGATTAATGAGTTTTTGCTTTTGATGTATAGACTGAAGATTTTTTTTGTGTGTGTGGTCAAGTATTGCTTACATTTTTCATGGGTCAAGAACTGGTAAACATCTTAATTTTGAAAAGCATTATTTTGTTTTTCGTATGCCATTTTTTATTTTTACTGAATTAGGATATTATATCTTATTGATACAAGGTGAAGAAAATTAATTTTATATTTAAACATTTCAAGAATGTTTAAACTTTAAAAAACATTGGCTATCTTTTCAATATATAATGCATTTTAAGTTATCTTTTGATTCTCAAAATGCTTTTTCTACAAAGTCTTAAATCTGATTTTTTCAAAATTTGTAAATAGTTAAAATAGGAAACTTCTGCAAATTTGGCATCTAAAGAACTTTATAAATAGGTATCCATACAATATTAGAAACTATCTCTGACTTATGCAATATATCAAATTAGAATACTTCTTCATTTAAAACTGCAGTATCTATGCCCAGGGCTGAGCAGGCTTCAAGGGCATGTTACCTATAAAGTCAAACTGGGCCCCACACTTAGAGTAACCCCATTCTTTGTTCGTGGCTCCGCTATTGCTATCCTAAAATTCTTAATCATTTTTAACAGGAAGTCCCACATTTTCCTTTTGGACTGGGCCATTCAAATTATTCACTGGGCCCTGACACAGAGTAATGAAATTATGGAAAATATCAAACTATCCATGTTTGCATAATTTGATATATTAGCAATTTTAAGGTGAAAATACTAATTAAAATAAGTAAGTTTGTGAGGTGAAAGCCTATCTAGTTTTCATTTTTTTCCTTCCTCTTTTTCTTTATTCCAAGTTAATAGGTATCTTCTAAAATTGGAAAAAAGTTGTGTTACTAAAATGAAAAAAAAATAACCAAGAACCATATTTTCATGAGTGTAACAGTGAAATGACCATGTATGCACACAATTTTGAATTCACATTTGTTACTACAGTTGACACTTGAACAGCATTGGATTGAATAGTGCAGATGCACTTATACACTGATTTTTTTCAATGGTAAATACCGCAGTATCTGACCAAGGTTGGTTGAATCTGAGAATGCTGAACCTCAGATCAAGGTATATGGAGGATTGGATAAAGAGGGCCAACTATAAGATGTATTTGAGTATGGAGGGTTGGTGCCCCTTGTTGGTGAAGCATTGACAGTATTTCCAAATTCTGTGGTAGACCTGCTTTGGTACCCTTCCAAATTCCAATATTAGGTCAATATTCCCATCTCCCAGTTACTGTGATTGTTGAATGCTAATGTTCAAGCTTAGTCCACCCCCAGCACTTATACCAACTGGTGTGTGTGTGGGGGGGGAGGGGGTGCTAATTCCTTGGGAGGATCCAGGGGCGAATTTTACCTTAGACACATTTTAACCCTTTTATGGTTCTTTCACCTCATATCTACTTGATGTCTTCCCTTGAGAGTCAGTAAATTACTAGTGCCTAAGTCTCTCCTCAGGCTTGACTTCTGGTTTAAGTCCAAAGCCTGCTTAAAACAGTTTAAGGAGTTTCCGTCGTGGCTAAGCAGAAATGAATCAGACTAGCATTCATGAGGACACAGGTTTGATCCCTGGCCTCACTCAGTGGGTTAAGTATACGGTGTTGCTGTGAGCTGTGGTGTAGGTTGCAGACGCGGCTTAGATCTGGCATTGTTGTGGCTGTGGTGTAGGACAGTGGCTACAGCTCTGATTTGACCCCTAGCCTGGGAGCCTTCATAGGCCATGGGTGCGGCCCTAAAAAGCCAAAAAAAAAAAAAAGTTTACGTTTTAAGGAAGCTGATTTAAGGCAGAACATTATTCCTGAAGTGGAGGCAAATAGACAATGGTTATGAATATGTTTAGAAAAATTACATGATATCATATTGTCATATTGCCCACATTAGGTGTTCAAGATTATTTACCACAACTTTATCAGCAGAGTGTTAATGTGCAAAAGAAGTTCGAATCACAGGTGTCCGATTTGGTTATGTGAAGCAGCAATTCATCTTTAATTTGTTGTATAAAAAATTAGTAAGGTTGAACAGTTTTTAACATACATTTTGGCTTAATATATGTTCTCAGGTCGTTTTTTGCTTTTTCTATTGTGATATAAGTTGGAATTAGTATTGTTTATTCTATAAAAAGCTGCGATGCCATAACCACCTTTATTTGGCAAGTTACCAAGGTCAGTGATTAATAATTGTTAGTTGCCTTAAGACCAGAAAAAAAATTGCACTCAGCTTGCAGAACTAGAACTTTTTGTTCATGTGTATAAGAACTTTATACCAAATGAGAATATTAACACAGATATAGGTAAAGCAAGATTGTAAAATTCCTTTTCTGCTGATAAATACACACATATCTGTCTGATGGTGATTTTAAACAGATCTATGAAATGTTCAAAATCTTTTTAAGTATTCAGGACTTATAATTACAAATAGTTCCTTAAAATGTTCAGAATATAGTTAATCATAAATCTTCTATTGCTGCTGTAATAAATTGACCATCTCTTAGGGTTATAAATTTAATTTTATAAGTTTTTTTTTAGCACTTCCGCTTACAGGTATGAGGTTGACCTGGTTCTTATTATTACCAACATGTGCATATACTGGAAATATATAATATAATGACCAAAGAACATTTCTGTCCAATAGAGACTTCAGAAGAACAATATGGTCTGGGGTTTTCATTCTTCCCTCTTGTCATTTGGAGATTCCAGTATGCTTTGGGAAATAAATATACCAGTCCCTGAAACAGGAGACCTATTGTGGTCCTTTTCCTTATTTCTCTAGCTCCTATAAGATATTTTTTATATGGAAAATATGTATTTTATTAGAAATAGCATAAAATAATGCAATGTATTTTCTTTTATGATAAACATTTCCACATAGAAAACTTTCCAAAACCCAATTTAGTATTCCTATGTTAAAACTTAACCAGTTTCATACAAATTGGTTCTCTCCTTTCAAATTCCCTTTTCTTCCAATAAAATCCCACTTCTCTATTTACCCCAGTATCCAGTAAAACACAAAATCTGAGTTTTCCCTTATCTTACATCCTTTCTAATTCTTCTGCACCTTTTCTTGTTTAAATGTTAATTACTCATGCTTGGATCATTACAAAAACACAGTGATGGATTCAGTAATTTCTTGCCTCTCTGAATTTCCATTTATCCTTCTATGCTAATATCCCTTTAATAGAACTCTAATCACAGCATCATATATTGAAAAAGAATTCTATTGATTGTGCAACATAATATCTTCTTTCTTCAGGTAAGGATACAGTACCTCACAAAAGTGAAAGAACTGGTCCAAAGTCCCCTGTGAGACTAAATGATAGATATCACTTTGGTGTCAAAAGTCGATCTCCATTGATTACCTATCTTCATTACTAATCTCCATTTCTACCACACTGTGTCTCTCCTATAGTTTGCCATTTTCTCTAAAGTAACTTCCTATTTATTAAACATCAATCCTAAATTTTTCTAAGAGCCTCTCAAATTTGGTGATACAGCATCTATGAAGCTTAATCCTAGAATATGCCACAGCCTGATCCTCACAAATTTTATTCAGATATATCTACTCATTCCACTAATAAGTAAAAAATCCTACATTTTTCTTTTTCATATAATTTCCCTTAGCTGGAATTCCTTCTGTCCTCCTAAAACCTGTCAGGGTTCTATCCACTTTTCAGAATCCCAATAGATTTCCAGTTCTACTATGAAAACCTCTTACTTCTCACTGCCCTTTGAGGTATTATAATTTTTGATAGTGTATATCGTTAAATTTAGCATTTAATTATGTACTGTCACTTGACTAATCCAGTTTATCAGTGGCAAATAAAGCAATCCACTCTAGCTAATTTAAGCTATATATATATATATATATATATTTAAGCAAAAAAATGTATATATATATATATATATATACACATATATATATAGAGAGAGAGAGAGAAAGTTTTTAGAATTTTGAAAGACTGAAGCATCATTGTTTGAGGTTTATGCTGGCAGGAAGAATGCTTTAAAAACAGAAATTTCTAGAAAAGGCAACAATTTCCTTCCTGAGTCCCCAGCAAATCCCAGAACCAAATTAAAGTTCTCTGTTTAAATCTGATAAGATTGGCGTGGAGGACATGCCTGCAGACATGTTCTAAATTATAGGACAATTTAGAAGTTGGTTGTGGTAAACGTTCTTTTCATCCACCATATGAAATCTCATTTCTAATGATATTATGCTGTGGTGGGAAGTAGGGCCTGTCTCACATCATAGAAACCAGAGGGGTCATTCATACCTTTTACCCCAGAAAAGCCAGAGGGCTGACCCATAACTTAAGTCAGGAAAAATGTTTTCTCCCAAAAGGATGACACTTGTTCTCCAGGAACACAGAGAAGCTATTCAATGGGAGAATAACAATAATAATTTTTAATAGTTTCCCTTAAAAAGTGAAATGAAATAATTTCAGTGGAGTACTTAGGACCTTGAATACAACTGAAAATCAATAAAACTTTTATCAATGTCATTGTTGCTCTGTCTTTATTATGGAAGGCTATATTTGCTGTAGGAATCATATGGCCCTTGGGGTGGTTTGACCAAACCATTGTCTCAAATGTTTGTTTCTGGAGCTTCCTTGCTACTTGTTTTTTCTAAGTCTGACATAAATTTTGAGAACTCTTGATATCCTTTCAATACTTACATCCTTTGTCTTAAGTTAGAGTGTGTTGCTTACAAACCAAGAACTGTCACTGATAAATATACCAAAAAATTTGCTTTTGAAATTTTAGTAATGAAGAGCTTTCGTTTTCTTAATTTACTGGTTGAATTGTTTGGATTTTGTCTTTTAAAAGATTTCATCTATCCATGACCAAAATTCATGGAAGACACTGAAGAATACAATAGAAAAGCCTGACTTCTATTTATAACCCTTAATCAGTATAATGTTCATATATCATATTGACAATATCTTACTTTATTTAAATTTTATTAAATTCCTTGACTTTATATTGTATTTTAATAAATTTAGTTCTGTTATCTTCTAGTTGTACATTTTTAGGAAGTTTCCTAATATCAATAAAACTCTGTTTTCTCACTTGTCAAAAAGGAAAATAATACTATTTTTTATAAGATTTTTTGGCAAGGATTACATTAGGTAATATATACAATGCACTAAATAATATTAGAAAAAATTTTTAACCAAGATATGTTGAGGGAACAATATTTATAATAATAACAGTCTTATTTTTTATTTATTAAATCAGGCTAAACTACAGTTGTAGTCTTATATTTTCTAGTTTAATAAAAACATCTCTTTCACTTCTGTCTCTGTCGATATAGATGTAATTTTCTCCTTATTAATGATGCTAATCCAAACTTGGGTCCACTAACCCACATGCAGTAAAGCCAATTTACTGACATTCTTAGAAAGGAAAGTACAGGCTTTATTGTAAAGCATGAAACAAGGAGTCCAGGGAAAGTAATGCTCAAAAAAGCTCAAACTTCCTGATGGGTTTCAGGCAAGCATTTTGAAAAGTGAAAAGCAAAGTGTGGGAGAGGAGTACAGGGGGTGTGATCAGCTCCTGCACGGTTCTTGATAGACTGGTGGTGAGGTAACAGGTTGGTGTTGCAGGCATTGACTTTATCAGTCCTCAGACTTCAGCAGGTCTACGAGCATCTATGTGCTCACAGTCTTCAAGTACTTAACTTCTTCCTTTTGGTGGAGGTTTTAGTGTCTGTAAGACAATGCATAAAATATGTATCACATACTGTTAGCTAGGTACTTCAGAGAGGGCTTAAAGATTCTGTGACTGCATATGGCTAATTTTTAAAATTCTTGCAGGTCCTCCTGCCCCAACTGCTATTTTTGTCACATGTTTACATCGTTTCAATTGTTAATCCTTTTTTTTTGTCATCTGTGTGTTTTTGCACCGTCTTCTTTCTCATTTTTTAAATTTTATAATCTTTTTTTAATAAATGTTACTTTCAATCACGGACTATCCCAGGAGAGTAGTTATAGTTCCCTGTGCTGTACAGTAGGACCTCTTTCCTTATTCATTGTAAATGTACTAGTTCTCATCTATTAACCCCAAGTACCCAGTCCATCCCACTCCCTTCCCCTTCCTCTTGGGCAATCACAAGTCTGTCTTCCATGTGTGTGAGTCGATTTCTGTTTTGTAGATAGGTTCATTTGTGCCATATTTTAGATTCTACATATAAGAGATATCATACATTTCAATCATTAATTCTTGATCCAGGCTTTTGTGATTCAAGAGAAACCTGGGAGACTATAGCTCTTCTACCAACAACAGGCAAAGGAAATGGGGAGGGATCTGTCCTGGGAAGGTGCCTGAGGGTCCTGCTCTGTTGTATTAACTTGTTGTTAACGCTTCTGTCAGTGTTGTTGTTGCTTTTTTTTAAATCTTACCTAGAAACAATAATATTAGAATGTCATTTCATTTAAATAATGTCCATTATTTTCTTTGGGAGATGTGAGGGTAAGAAACAATGGTGTGCTATGAAAAGCTTCCTTTTTCTTTACCTGAAATCTCTACATATATATTTACCCTTACATTTTAGTGGCCCAATGGGCAAATAATAATGTTTGTCAATAATTTAATTTCTATATATTTAGGTCTATCGGTTGTTGCTTTGGCAACTTTGATTGTTGTTATTCTTTTTTTTTTAATTTGGGAGAATTAATTATGAGTGGTTTTGCTGTGTATCATAGAAAATTTTGATTCTTTTGGGGATGGTTTGCTATTTCCTTGAGAGAATTTTCTGATGTGCCCTAACACTTTATACACCTGTACCAGATATGTATATAAATATTTATACGATGCACAGCTTTCTAAATATTAATTTGACTTAACTGTATACGTATCAGATACTACTCATCTGGTTCCACTGTGGTCATATTTATGCAAATTAAGTTTGCATTTTTTTTTATTATCTGTTTTTTGGTTCTTTTCAGTGTTTCTTCATATTATTAATAGAGAAAAACAGTGTTTTTGATCATGAATAAATAACAGGGCATAAAATATACATACAGAAAATATATAATAGAAGAAATATAAAATGAATTCTGCATTGATAAATTTAACATGTTAAGTGACTTCAAACCATATATTCATATATACATATATATATATATATATACACACACACACACACACACACACTCTGATGATCCAAGGTGATATATAAATTACATACCAATTTATGGTAAAAATCTAATCATAACGAGGGAATGGATGGAAAAATACATTTCCTTTTACTTCTTGAAAGACATGGAACTAATACTGTCTGGTACACAAAAAATGATCTAAGTGCTTATATTGCTGCAGCATATTGATTTTCTGACTGTGGGATCCATCATAATCGAACACTCAACTACCTGTTTAATTTGTGGCAGTATTGTCAGAAGTATATAATTTAGAATTATTTATTAAATGAATTTAAATAAATCCCTTTGATTTATTTATTTATTACCTTATTTGAATTAAATTCGACTTCTGTATAGTAATGAGAAGATATAGAATCCCTACTTAATGATGATGAATGATTAGAATTTTAACATTTCTTTTGGAATATAAATTAATCCTCTAGTTAGTAAAAATGGAAAAGAATGTGCCTTGTTGCTCTAAAGCACTTAACAGAGAACACTATCTTGCCCATTAACTGCGAGCTTTCTGCCTCTTTTTCCTTGCATGTTTTCTAATCAAGGACATACTTTCTCCCCTGAGGCACATGGGAGTTTAGCAATTACTTGCAGCTCTAACACTAGGCAATTTCTTCTGGGACTGCAATCTGTTAGAGTTCAATTTTCTCAACTACAGACAGAATGATCAGAATGAATTCATTCCTTCAGAATGAAACCAAGTGAATAAACTAAATGTGATTGAAATGAACTTAGGTGGCACTCATACATAAATCAACAGACAACCCCTGCACACAACCCAACTGTACATTCTTACGGTGTATGTTTCATATTCTAGCAACTTTTTTAAGGTTTTTCTTCAGTCTTCCAAAAACATTTTTAAAAGTATGGGTAAAGTTCAATATAAATGTAATAATTGCCATATTATTCTGCAAAGTTATACTACGTTATGTGCCCTCCAACAGTGTAAGAGAGCCACTCTGACCACACAACTTCACTAGTACTCACTGTTAACAGATGTTTTTGTTGTCATCTGTTAGGTTGAAAAAGCAAAACAAAAATCCCATAAAGGAGTTCCCTTTGTGGCTCAGTGGTTAACAAATCCGACTAAGAACAATGAGGTTGCGGGTTCGATCCCTGGCCTTGCTCAGTGGGTTAAGGATCTGGCGTTGCCGTGAGCTGTGGTGTACGTTGCAGACGCGGCTTGGATCCTGCGTTGCTGTTGCTGTGGTGAAGGCCGGCAGCTACAGCTCCTGTTAGACCCCTAGCCTGGAAACCTCCATATGCCACGGGTGCAGCTCTACATAAAAGGCAAAAAGACCAAAAAAAAATCCCATAAAAACATTTTTTGAAAATTTTGCACTTATTTCAGTATGAGGATCAATAATTTTCAGTTTTATTAGGCATTTATTTATGAGTTTTTATGGCTCTATTCATACTAGTTTTACATTTTTCAAGTGTATTCTTTTCCTTTTTTCTTTGTAAAAACCTCTCTTCATTTAAAGAATTGAGTCATTTGCCACATGTGTTGCAGATTTTTTACCACCAGATTTAACTGTCACACAGACATATCACTCATAGGAATTTATTAAATAAACATTTGGGAAAGACTTATAAAGCAATATTTATGGTTACATTATTGTTAAAGAACAAATTTACAGAAATGTGGTGAATAAAGGACTGATTTGAATAAATTGTGATACATCCCTTCAATAGAGTATTTAAAGAGCAAAACAGACCTATTTGTGATTTCCAAGATATACCACAGGAGAAAGGCAATACTGAAAAGTGACTTTCATTGACAAATAAAATTTAGGGACAGAGCTGAGAGTTGTATATCATATATAACCTTTAGGATTAACCTGTTTTCATGAATTTTGCATTTTTTTTCATCACCGTCATCATTGTAATTGTCATTGTCATCATAATCATTCAGGTACAGAATCATTCTTATTTAACTTTAGGAACAAATTTACATTTAAATAAAATTTATCATGTAAATTTTCTAGGTTTTCTTGGGGGGTGGGCAGGTGGGTTTTTTGTTTTTATTTTTGTAGAGGAAACTATCTGTGTTGCAATAAGAATTGAAAGGTAAGGATTCATGGGGACATGTTTGTATGATAAGATCTAATTTGTGTAGTTCCTTGGAGGATATATTCTCATTCTGACTTTCCTCGATGTGACTTTGTCTCATGCCATGGGAATCAGAAAATATGATTTCTGTTCCCAGCGGTCCCAATCATATTGCAGCTATAAAATGAGAAGTTTGAACCTAGTAAACTTTAGATTACCATTTTGTCCAACTATCTATGATCTCCTGTCTGTTCCATTTTAATATCATCAGATAGTCAAGATTATAGAAATACTCAGCATATATGAATGGTTAAATGCGAAGATCACAAAGGTAAACTACATAAAGAGTTCAGGGTACTACGAATTGGGTGAAAAGTTGCTGAGAGTCTCTTTTGAATACATGTGGGAAATTCTAACCCATATTACACAGCAGGTCATGATCTTTATGTTACCACCTACTTATGTAGAGTGCATGGAACTTCCCACAGGACTGGCCTGAATGACCAACAAAAAGATATTCCCTCTTGTGTAAAGGAATTACTACATTAATCCCTGTCCTATTTTAATTTAGTACAATAAGGGTTTTTTAACTACCTCTGTAAAATCTGAGGAAATGAAAGAATGAGTCAGAGAGAAGGAAAGAGATTAGCTATAAGTTGTCTCCTAACATTTGGTGAATATATCATAGTTCATAATTTAGTCTTCTTCCTTAGTCTCAAACTCTGAGTTGTTCTGCACAATGAAAAAAGAGTTGTCTCTGTAGAGTGCACCCATCTAAACCAACCTCATGTGAACGGTGTTATTTAATCAGAATCTCACATGGCCAATACTATTTTGATCTCAGCAGACGCACAGAAGAAGCTAAATAGAAATTGGAGAGTTGTATGGAGACTGTAGTTTTGGAATGTAGGAAGTGAATTTAGGTCTAATGCATTGACCAAAGTACTCTGTTACATTCCTTTCTTACAGATGGGATGTTTGTACAAATGGCACTGGAATTAGCAAAGTCCTTTCACTGAATCTTTTGTATCAAGCTACAGAACAGGATGGACTTACTACAAGAGCCATGTTTCTCAAAGATCTGTGCTTTAGAGGGTCATTTTGAATTTTACTTAATCACTCTAATGCCTATAGAATTTTGGTCAACCAGATCTCATATTTTGATTAACATCTTCTTTTCGATATATAACTTCTCTTAAGAAGTCAAATCCTACTGAAGTGGGAATACTGAAATTTCTTCTGAAAGTGACCCTGACTTTATATGTTTTGATTGTTTCTGCAATGATATTAAAACTAAATATTGAAAGAGGTATCTCATTTGATTTATCATCCGTCTGCAGAAATATCATCAAACCATTCAAATGCTGGTAATATACTGTCTTTGCAGGCATTATAAAAGTAAAATGTGGTTCCCATTTTCTAAAAACTCATTCTAAGTATTTTTTGAAGCTCTGATTAATTCAGGTTGAGACAAGCATACTCATTTGAAAATTCTAAAGGAAGTTTAGGTTAAAGAATCTAGAGTTTTAATGATACCATTCTATGTTTTTGCATGTTCAAAATCTATATTAAATATATAAGAAAAGCCATTTATAAAAAGTACGATGGAAGAAAAGAAAACAACTATCTGGTAAAAATTAACTGAGGTAGAGATGATACCTAAGATCAGGGAAAAGGAACTTGAAATATCTGATTTAACATTCACTAAGAAAGAGATGTTAAAGTAGAACAACAGATAGATCTTCAGTCAATTTATTTTAAAATTCAGAAGCACTAAATGTGGCAGAAGAATCTAGAAGCTACATGTTAGAAGTGTTCTCCTCCCTCTTACAAACAGGAACCAGAAAAGAAAAAAATATTTTCCAAAAAATATTCAGAGTTTCAGAAAAGAGGCTGAAAATAATGGATGCCATTACTAGCTAAGGCTCTCAGATATTAGCATTTATTAGCAAAAGGGAGAAACTAAATGAAGGGTTTTCAAAATAGAATGAATGGAGCTTTGCAAGCCTTCATGTCAGAAACTAGATTCCTGGATGAGACAGGAATAAAAGTATCTTATAGCTGAAATAAACCAAAATCTAAAATTATGTATTAAAATATATTAAATTTTAAATACAATGTGGTTACTTGAATGTAGAAGTCTAGAATTTCTGAGAATTATGTTGGTTGAAATACATACAGTTCAGAATTATTAGTATAAATAATAACAAAAAGCCACTAAACTGGGTGAGACCAAAAACTGTTATAAGTAGAAAAGAGATGTGATTACAAGATTGAAGTCTGGGAATGCCAGTGTTTAGAGGTGTGGATAAAAATTACAAGAAAAGAGAATGAAAGGTCATTTCCAGAGATGTAGGTGGATGAGTAAAAGTGTTGGGTGTCTCAGAAACCATTTAGAATGCTGGTAAAAAATTAATATAGAAATATTAAGTAACAATCTGTTTTAAATTATAACAGAGACTGAGACATGTCTATTGGGTTTGGTGATGTGTTAAGCATAAAAGATATTGGAAAAGTAGTTCCAGACAAGGGATGGGAAGTACATCATGAATAAAAATTTTTAAGAAATAAAATTTTATAATGTCAGAAAGAAAGGGCTATTTTATGGAAGGCTATTCCATGACTAAAAATAGGATACGGAATGCAGGGCACAAGTGGAGGCTGGCATTAGAAAAAGTAGACTACAAACTACAAGAAGTAAGGAAGCGAACGGGCACAGATGCAGATGTTATCGGTGCTGGGTGTTGTGAGGTTTTAAGAAAAGTTCGTTACTTTTTATTTTTCCCCTGATCACCAAAGAAGCAAGGTTATCAGAGCATGAGGAAAAAGGAAGATTATAAATTTGAAGAGAAGAGAATGTGTGAAAATGCACTCAAGTGAATATGAGTGACAAGTAACTAGGAAAATGTGATGGAAAACTCATAGCAGGGCTGCAGGCTCACTCCATCTCTGTGATCACAGATTTAACATTTGACTGCATAGTGGCAAGTATTTCTCCAGCCCTGTTCATTTTCACATAGGCACATAATTTGCCTTGGATTTAACAAGTGTTGAGGTTTTTATAGAAGAGTAGGTACAGCAGGTTTAGTTAGTATAGGTTGAAAGAAGTTTAAAGGATAGATAATTTAAACTATAGTAGGTAGTAGAAGATGTGAGGATGCTGTTTGACTATCTAAAGCTGAGAATATCTGGCAAATTTCCTGAGACTTGCTTTACAGTTTGGAAAACAAAGATAAATTCACATAGAGAGATGAACAAAAAACAAGTACTTTTTATTGGTTCTTTCCTCTCTAAAAGCACAAGAGCTCTGTGTGTTTTTTTTTTTTTTTGTATCTTTAATTTACTTAATCTGTACAACTCTATGAAGTTTCCATTTCATAGATAGGTAAACTAAAACAAGAAGATATTATCCAGTTTCAGTCACACAGCCAGCAGTTCCAGAGTCAAGTCTGTCATGATCCTAGAACATATTTTCTTAAAATTCACAATATTCTTCCTGCCCAGCAAAATGGGGAACATTGGAGTAGTCTAAGTTGCTAGACCTACAAAGTAAGGATAATTGGTTAAACAGCAGTGTTTTAGTTGTGGGAGGTGCTAATAGTGGAGTTCAGACAAGCTCATTCTTCCTCGTATCTCCTAAAATTATAACTAGACAGAAAATTTGATCCAAGTTCAACTTTTTAAACTTGGTTCTCTTGTAAAATATGTTGACAATCTTTCTCTTTGCTGGCCAGCAGCCATGGACTCATTCTATGGTGTGTATAAATGCATTTTATACTAATTTGTTTTATACTGAGCTCTGAGATTTTGCATTTCTTGGAATGGAAGCATAACATTCCATACTGTAATATGACCAGAAACTTTTTTTTTTTTTTTTGGCCTCCCACATCTTGTCATTGTAGTAGCTGATAAAGAGAGCTTGAATTATCAGTGTTCACTTATGAAAAACATAGCTAGAGCCAAATATACCACTTATCAGTGAGAAGGTCTAAGACTGCTTTTAAATATAGATCTTATTTAATAGCTCAGAAAAGAAAAAAAATTTTATAACTTATTCATTGTTGTAGATTGAAAATTGTGTCTATGCAAAATCCGCATTTTGAAATACTAACCTCCTAGTGAACCTAATGTGATAGTATTAAGCAGCGGAATATTTGGCTTGATGATTAGATCATGAGGACGAAATCCTCATGAATGGGATTGGTGACCTTATAAAAGAGACCCCAAGAGCTCTCTTGCCCCTCTTCCATGTGAGAATGCAGGGAGATGATGCTCGTCTATGAACTAGAAGGTGGGTTTTCACCAGCCACCAAATCTGCCAGAATCCTGATCTTGGATTTCTCAGACCCTAGAACTGTCAGAAATACACCTTTTTTTTTTTTTTTTGGTCTTTTTAGGGCCGCACATGGGGCATATGGAGGTTCCCAGGCTAAGGGTCCAATCAGAGCTGTAGCTGCCAGCCTACGCCACAGCCACAGCAATGTGGGATCCGAGCTGCATCTGCGACCTAAACCACAGCTCATGGCAACGCCGGGTCCTTAACCCACAGAGTGAGGCCAGGGGTCGAACCCACGTCCTCGTCGATCTAGTTGGGTTAGCTAACTGCTGAGCCACAACGGGAACTCCCATTTACATTTTTTATAAGCCACCCAGTCCATGGCAATTTGTTATGGAAACCCAAACTGAATAAGATACCCATTAATTATCTGAGATTTATATTATAACTAAAACAAATATACTTTCTTGAACTGCCCTGAAAACATTCCAAAATCTCCCAAAAATGAAATTCTTGAGTCATGAAAAGTATTGGGAAAAATTTTTGTCCTGGTATGATGATTTTCTTGAGTGTGTATTAAGGCTGCTACTCTTTGCTTCCCTGTGAGATTGATGAATATTATTTAAGAATTTTGACATTAGATAGATGTCATTGTTGCAAGTTAATTATCTCTGAAACATCAGAAATGTATTATTCAAATATCTATGTATAAGTTAGTCTAGGAGTTCCCGTCGTGGCGCAGTGGTTAACGAATCTGACTAGGAACCATGAGGTTGCGGGTTCGATCCCTGGCCTTGCTCAGTGGGTTAACGATCCGGCGTTGCCATGAGCTGTGATGTAGGTCGCAGATGTGGCTCAGATCCAGCGTTGCTGTGGCTACGGCGTAGGCTAGTGGCTACAGCTCCAATTAGACCCCTAGCCTGGGAACCTCCACATGCCATGGGTGGGGCCCTAAAATGACAAAAGGCAAAAAAAAAAAAGTCTACAAGGCATGGAAATAAAAGTAAGAACCATGTCCTTTTCTCATTGATTTTTTAATTTTTTTTTAATTTTTATTATAGTTGATTTATAATTTTTATATCATAAATAAGAAGTAAATAGGTTTTTTCCTTAAAGTTCCTCTTTAAATAATAATAATCTTTAAGATTAAATGAAATAGTGCATTTAAAATACAAATCATGTTTTATGCTATTTAATAAATGCTAATTCCTATTTATTGCCAGATTTTACCCCAATAGAATTTAATCATTAGAAACATATTTCCAACAACTAGTGTTTCTCATTCTACTTTACATACACACTTATATTCAGACTTAAATTTGAAAATCTGAAATCTGCGTTTACAACCTAATGAGGATTATTTTTGAGTACCCTACTGTTTGTGCACTCCCTCCTTTGGACTATATCATATATACATGTTGACTGTGCTC
Organism: Catagonus wagneri; assembly: GCA_004024745.2. Taxonomy (NCBI): domain Eukaryota; kingdom Metazoa; phylum Chordata; class Mammalia; order Artiodactyla; family Tayassuidae; genus Catagonus; species Catagonus wagneri. The sequence continues at coordinate 2,966,161 of PVHT021183618.1, read as the reverse complement.
TGAACAAGGTGGGGCAGTGCAACAGCTTTAGCAGGGAAAACTGGCTGGATTTTAAGTCATCTTTTTCAGTAGATTTCCACTTTCCAGGTTCCAGAACTCAGCTGTGAAAGGTCAGAAATTTGATTTTTTTTTACCTCACACTAAGAGGGAATCAGCCTTTAATGCTGGATATGTTAACTTCTTAAAAATGTTATAGATCAGAGTTCTAATGTATTAATTTATGATCAAAACTATAATTCCTAAATGAACCAGAATATACCTGTAATCTCTGCGGTCATTGGGTTTATGGAAAACCACATGAAAATTGTTGGTTTCTTTGCTTGTCCTGCTAGGTTATAATTTTCATTACAGAATTGTTCATTTACTATTTATCTTTTTAATCCTAGAAACTAGCATAGTACTCAGTAAACATGCAAGCATTAATGAATGGGTGGTTAAAAGAGTTTAGATAATAGTATTTTCAACCATAATTTATAATTAAAAGAAAATCTAACTAAATTCCCAGGGCAGAATATATGTATGCTTTCAATGTAAATATGCTATGTGGAAAGGAAAAATTGCATTTTCCATGACTCAGAATGTCATAGGTTGTAAAGTAATTGTCATGAGACCTGCCTTCTTTAAATCAAACTCTGTAATTTACAGCTTTTCTAATATATAGTGTTTATTTATTTATTTTTTTGCCTTTTGTCATTTTAGAGCCGCACTCGCGGCACGTGGAGGTTCCCAGGCTAGGGGTCCAATTGGAGCTGTAGCCACTGGCCTATGCCGCCGCCACAGGAATGCAGGATCCGAGCCATGTCTGCGACTCAGCACAGCTCACGGCAACGCCGGATTGTCAATCCACTGAGCAAGGGCAGGGATCGAACCCGCAACCTCATGGTTCCTAGTCAGATTCGTTAACCACTGTGCCATGACGGAAACTCCTAGTGTTTATTTTTATAACACATCAATGACAATCTAATTAGTCTTGATATGGTTATCTTAGAGGCTATAACTATGAGTTCACAATGAAATTAAATTTGAAAAGATATGCTCCCAGAATATTGCATGGATAAAAATTACAGTATCTGTATGTAGAACCACAGATATCACAGAACTTTCTAAGTAGTAGATATTTTCTTTTTGATAAGAAATAGGTCCTTTCTCATAATTTTTATTTAAATAAATATACTAAGAAAGTTCTGAAATAAATTACCAACATCTTGGAAACAGAATGCACAAATACTCCCATGAGTATAATCTATCACATAACCAGAAAAACAGTGCTTGCAGGTGTATAACAAATAAGATTACTTTCTTTTCCTGTTTCTTCCTTAAGTCTTAGATTCATACAGCTCTAAATTCACAGGCACAGAAAGAAGAAACAAAAAGAAATATGGTATAGATTCTTAAAATTCATAAATTATACATAATAGTTTTCCTACCACATTCAGTAATATCAGTCTCATTCTAGCTGAAAATTGTGGTTATTAATTTACCTTCAGCACACCCTAGCAATGAATATAACTTTTCTTCTAGGAAAGTTAGGTAAGCTAATTGCTATTTTTTGTTTCTAAGTCATTGTTTATTTAGAGGATAAATTATTAGAAATAATCTGCTTTTAAAAAGCAGTTGTGTCTGGAAAACTGTGTAACCATAAGGCTAAGAATTACACTCTACCTATCTTTTATATTGCAATGAACACAGAACAATCACACATTAGTCTTGAAGCTCAGCAAGATAGGAGGTACTATAGCATCTGGAAATCCATAGGATCTGGGATTCCTCCCTGGTCCCAACAGTGTCTACATGTGAGTCCTAGGGAAAGTAACTTTACTATGAAATACTGAAAATTCAGTACTTTGTAAAGTGAGAATACTGTTTATTTAAACTATGATCATATGAGATAGCCTGTGAAAATATTATGCAAAATGCAACACATTATACTATCTCTCATTGTAATTATAAATGCTATAATCCAGCTATCTAGTTGTTATTAAAAGTGATTTAGCAATCCTCAAATGCAATGTGTCTACACAAATTCAGTCTTCCAACAATATTTAAAAATACCCTACAGTGTGTCAAGCAGTTGTCAACATACTATTATTTGGTCAAATTCTCTGCCTTTATGAATCCTATGTTTAGGAAGGGAAATGGTCAAAAATAGGAAAGAAATACATAATTTCAGAATCAATGTATAGCAAGAAAGAGCATGAATTAACAAGAAGGAGAAGAACTAGCTGAACATTTTATCAAAGTCCTTAATGAAGTGAGGATATTCTACACAAAAGGAACGTAATTTCAAAGAACCAAGGAAGAAATAATCTTGTCATATTTTAAGAGCCATGAAAAGGCCGTAAGGTAGGGCCTTGTAGGTCAAAGTTGAGTGTTTACGCAAGTACTTTTAAAGCAATGGAAGAATTCTGAAAAAAGATATATTTTGTGTTAGAAATTATCATGATGGCTACTTAAAAAAGGCTTAACAGAAGCGAAACAAGAAGCAGGGTGGCTTGGAGGTTGCTGAGTTAGGTAGATTGTGAATGATGCCACCAGAATCAGTTTATGGTGACAGAAGTGATGAGATGTTAGTTTCAGTGGGCCATGGCATGTGGGTGTGGGGTAAACTCAGGAATAAGCATGAGCCTGATGCTTTTGACCAACGGTTTGTGAGGATGGTGGTTACATTCACTGGAATGAATAAACGGAAGGGAGGAATGGTTGTTTTGTTTTGCTTTGTTCCTTCTTCCATGTGGTATGGAAATCAGGGGTTCTGCTTTAGATATTTGAAATTCTCATTAGATATCTAAACAGAAAAATAAAGTTGGCTATAGTATACGCAAATCGGGTACTCTAATCTGTAACTTACAGTATAAGCAAATCTGAATTGAGAATTGGTGATATAAATTTGAGTCAGCATACATTTAGTATTCACAACCAAAGGACAGGATGCTGTTTTTGGGCAAAGACAGAAGGAAGAGGTTCAAGAGCTGAACACTAGAAAACTTGCCATCTAGAATTTATGGAGAAGAGGACCAATAATCTTAAATTTAACCGTTCTAATCACTTACCTTCTAAAGCATGAGAGAGGTTTATTTTTTAATGATTTTTATTTTTCCATTATAACTGGTTTACAGTTTTCTGTAAGTTTCTGAACTGTACAGCATGGTGACCCAGTTAAGCATACATATATAGATTCATCACAAGTGATTAGACATAGTTCCTGGTGCTATGCCTCAGGATATCCTTGATTTTTCCATCCCAAAGACAATAGTCTACATCTATTAACCCCAGACTCCCAGACCATCCCATTCCCTCCCCCTCCCCCCGGCAACCACAAGTCCATGATTTTCTTTTCTGTGGAAAGGTTCATTTGTGCAGTATGTTAGATTCCAGATATAAGTGATATCATATGGTATTTGTCTTTCTCCTTCTGACTTACTTCACTCAGTATGAGAGTCTCTAATTCTATCCATGTTGCTGCAAATGTCAATATTTTATTCTTTTTTATGGCAGAGTAGTATTCCATTGTGTATATATACCACATCTTCCTAATCCACTCATCTGTCAATGGATATTTGGGTTGTTTCCATGTCTTGGCTATTGTGAATAGTGCTGCAATGAACATGCGTGTGCATGTGTCCTTTTCAAGGAAAGTTTTGTCCTGATATATGCCCAAGAGTGGGATTGCTGGGTCATATGGTAGTTCTATGTGTAGTTTTCTAAGGTACCTCCACGCTGTTTTCCACAGTGGTTGTACCAACTTACATTCCCACCAACAGTGCAGGAGGGTTCCCTTTTCTCCACACCCCCTCCAGCATTTGTTGTTTGTGGACTTATTAATGATGGCCATTCTGACTGGTGTGAGGTGGTACCTCATGGTAGTTTTGATTTGCATTTATCTAATAACCAGGAATGTTGTTGAACATTTTTTCATGTGCTTGTTGGCTATCTGCATATCTTCTTTGGAGAAATGTCTATTCAGGTCTTTTGCCCATTTTTCAATTGGGTTGTTGGCTTTTTTGCTGTTGAGTTGTATAAGCTGTTTGTATAATTTAGAGATAAGGTCCTTGTCAGTTGCATCATTTGACACTATTTTATCCCATTCTTTTCTTTTTGGTTTCCATTGCTGTGCAAAAGCTTGTCAGCTTGATTAGGTCCCATTGATTTATCTCGGCTTTTATTTCTGTTGCTTTGGGAGACTGACCTGAGAAAACATTAGTAAGGTTGATGTCTGAGAGTGTCTTGCCAATGTTCTCTTCCAGGAGTTTAATAGTGTCTTGTCTTATATTTAAGTCTTTAAGCCATTTTGAGTTTATTTTTTGCATGGTGTGAGGGTGGGTTCTAGTTTCATTGATTTGCATGCAGCTGTCCAGGTTTCCCAGCAATACTTACTGAAAAGACCGTCTGTTTCCCATTTTATGTTCTTGCCTCCTTTGTCAAAGAGTAATTGACCGTAGGTGTCTGGGTTTATTTCTGGGTTCTCTATTCTATTCCATTGGTCTGAATATCTGTTTTGGTACCGGTACCACACTGTCTTGATTACTGTGGCTTTGTAATACTGCCTCAAGTCTGGGAGAGTTATGCCTCCTGCTTGATTTTGTTCCTCAGTATTTCTTTGGCGATTCTGGGTCTTTTGTGGTTCCATATAGATTTTTGGATTGTTTGATCTAGTTCGGTGAAGAATGTCATGGGTAATTTGATAGGGATTGGATTGAATCTGTAGATTGCTTTGGGTAGTCGGCCATTTTTACAATATTAATTTTTCTGGCCCATGAGCATGGGATATCATTTGTATCTTTGTATCTTCTTTGATTTCCTTGATTAATGTTTTGTAGTTCTGAGCATATGTCTTTCACCTCCTTGGTCAGGTTTATTCCCAGGTATTTGATTTTTTGGGGTGCTATTTTAAAAGATACTGTATTTTTGGTATTCCTTTTCTAATATTTCATTGTTAGTATACAGAATAGTGATTGATTTCTGAATGTTCATCTTATATCCTGCTACTGTGCTGAATTTGTTGATCAGTTCAAGTAGTTTTGGGGTTGAATCCTTGGGGTTTTCTTCATGTAGTATCATGTCATCTGCATACAGTAACAGTTTTACCTCTTCTCTTCCTATTTGGATGCTTTTTATTTCTTTTGTTTGTCCGATTGCTGTAGCTAGGACTTCTAATACTATGATGAATAACAGTGGTGAGAGTGGGCATCCTTGTCTTATTCCAGATTTTAGTGGGAAGGCTTTCAGCTTTTCTCCATTGAGTATTATATTGCTGTGGGTTTGTCATAAATGGCTTTTATTATGTTAAAGAATGTTCCCTGTATTCCCATCTTGGTAAGAGTTTTGATCATGAATGGATGTTGGACTTTGTCTGCATCTACTGAGATGATCATGTGGTTTTTGACTTTTCCTTTGTTAATGTGCTGTATGACATTGATTTATTTGCATACATTGAACTATCTTTGTGCACCTGGGATGAATCCCATCTGGTCGTGGTGCATGATCTTTTTTATATGTTTTTTGATTCAGTTGGCTAAAATTTTGTTGAGAATTTTTGCATCTATATTCATCAAAGATATTGGACTATGGTTTTCTTTTTCCATGGTATCTTTGGTTTTGGAATTAAGGTGATGTTGGCATCATAGAATGTCTTTGGGAGTGTTCCTTCTTCGTCAACCTTTTGGAAAAGGTTAAGGAGGATGGCTATGAGTTCATCTGTATGTTTGGTAGAATTCACCCGTGAAGCCATCTGGTCCTGGACTTTTCTTTGTAGGGAGTGTTTTTATGACATACTCAATTTCATTTCTAGTGATCGGTCTGTTCATATGATCTGTTTCTTCTTGATTCGGTTTTGTCAGGGTGTAAGTCTCTAAAAAGTTGTCCATTTCTTCTAGGTTGTCAAATTTGTTGGCATGCAGTTGTTCATAGTATTCTCTCATGGTTTGTTGTATTTCTGTAATATCCGTTGTGACTTCTCCTTTTTCATTTATTTCATTTATTTGGGTTTTTATTTCCTCTTCTTGGTGAGTCTAGACAAAGGTTTGTCAATTTTGTTTACTTTTTCAAAAAATCAGCTCTTGATTTTATTAATTTTTCTATTGTTTTTTGAGTCTTATTGATTTCCTCTGTGATCTTTATGATTTCCTTTATTCTGCTGACTTTAGGGGTTTTTTTGTTCTTCTTTTTCTAATTCATTTAGGTGGTGGGTTAATTTGTTGATTTAAGAGGGTTTTATTGAAAGTTAACTTAGGAGTTCATTTGTGGTGCAGCAGAAACAAATCCAACTCATAACCACGAGGTTGCCGGTTCGTTCCCTGGCCCCACTCAGTGGGTTAAGGATCCCGCATTGCTGAGAGCTGTGATGTAGTTCACAAATACAGCTCAGATCCTGCATTGCTGTGGTTGTGGCATAGGATTGTGGCTACAGATCCAATTCTACCCCTAGCCTGGGAACCTCCATATGCCATAGGTGCAGCCCTAAAAAGCAAAAAAAAAAAAACCAAAAAAGTTACCATTGATAATTTAATAATAGGTGCATTGGTATTGTACCTATCCTGTATAGCATTTCTTCTTTCAATAGATATGCACATTAATTATTTACTCACAAGAAACTTAAATTTATGTGAACCCCTTTAACTCATTGTACCATGGCATATTTATAGAAGATTTAGAATATTTCAAGTATTCCCATTGTGGCTCAGAGGGTTAAGAACCCAACATAGTTTCTGCGAGGTGAGGGTTTGTTCCCTGGCCTTGCTCAATGGGTTAAGGATTCAGAGTTGCCTCAAGCTGTGGCATAGGTTGCGGAAATATGCTGGAACTTCCTTATAGTGCAGGTGTGGCCATTAAAATAAAAATGAATATTTAAGGAACTATTATTCTTTTATCTTTTGAATACTGAGAAAGAAGTGTAAAATTTTCCCTTTTTTATTTTTGTTTATTTATTTTTTTTAGGACTGCACCTGCAGCATGTGGAGGTTCCCAGGCTAGGGGGTTGAATTGGAGCTACAGCTGCCAGCCAATTCCACAGCCTCAGCAATGCCAGATCTGAGCTGCATCTGCGACCTACCCGACAGCTCAGGGCAACATCGGATCCTTAACCCATTGAGTAAGGCCAGGGATTTGACCCACAACCCTGTGGTTCCTAGTTGGATTTGTTTCCAGTGCACCACAGTGGGAACTCAAAAATTTTCAATATTTCTTAGTAAATCATCTATAAATGATATATTTAGGAAGTTGTACAATATTTCCAAAGGCTTATGTTATCAATTACATTAAAAACTCTTATTCTGAATGGCATGGAATTAGGAGAATTTGACTTTGTTCTTATTCTTAACTAATAAGAAGAGTAAATTTAACAAGTATATTTTTGAGTAGCCGTTGTATACAAAGCTTATAGCTATTGATTGGGATTTTAAAAAGAAAATGAAAGAATCAGTTAGTACTAACTCCTAAAGGGAAAATTTGCAATCCAGTAACCAGCAGGGGATCGGTTACAGAACAGGAAAGTATGATTGAATTTCTGCTGCCGGAGGTAGGTGGGCTTAATTAATATGAAAGGTTGATGGAAGCAGAAGTAATCATTTTTATTTAATTCTACAAGGCAATTAAGAATGACCATATATTTCTCAAATAAGAAAGTATGTAATTAACTTTTTATTAAGTTAGACTCACAGGAAGTGAGAACATATTTATGGTTACCAAAGGAGAAAGGGTTATCTTTCCTCATTTCTCCTTTGGTGAGGAATAAATTAGGAAATTGAGATTAACAGATACACACTGATTATATGTGAAACAGGTAAAGAACAAGGATAGCATGTATAGCATGTGGAACTAAATTCAGTTTCTTGTGATAAACTATGATGGAAAAGGACCTGAATAAGAATAATATCTGAATCAATTTGCTTTGTACCTGAAACATTGTAAAACACAATAAAATATACATTATGTAATTGAAAATTCATAACAGTAAGTCTGCAAAAGCTGTAACTTACTACATGTAGAAAGTACATGAGAGGAGTTCCTATTGTGGCACAGGGGGAATGAATCAAACGGGTTTCTATGAGGGTGCGGGTTCAATCCCTAGCCTTACTCAGTGGGTTGGGGATTTGGCTTTGCCATGAGCTGTGATGTAGGTCATGGATACCACTAGGATCTGTGTGCTGTGTCATAGGCCAGCAGTTCCTTTTCTGATTCAGCCCCTAGCATGGTAGCCTCCTTGTGCCATGTGGGTGCACCCTAAAAAAAAAAAAAATTTAAATTAAAAAATTTAAAAATAACTGCATGAAGAAATTTTTTTTAAGGAAAAGAAAATTACCTCACCTGCTGTTTATTCCTCAACTCTGCATTCTGGCTGCTAACCTTATAAACAGTCCCTTCACTGTTCTACAACATTTGACATTCCTAACTGCATACAATTTGACATTATCCCATTGGAGATTACCTAATGTCAGTCCCTTGGTTTTTCTCTTATCTTTGTAGTTATGTCTTAGAGTGCCCTATTCCTTCACCTGCTTATTAAATATTTATGCTCCAAGAATTCTGTTCTTTAATCTCAATCTCAATGTTCACTTTATGAAACTAATCAGATATCGTGTAGACCTGTTTCTCCATGTTTATATGCTCTATCTTTTTTTCCTGGTTTCAGGTCATTTATACATACATATGGAATGTGCTTTGTTGACTGTCTCATGGTCAACATTGACGAGTTGAAATGGAAGTTATATTTTTCTCCTCTTCACTTTTATTCCTATACTCTATGCCTCGGTAATTGTAAATGCAAAACCATCTACATAGATTCTCTAAAAATATAAATGATTGTTTATTTTTCATGATTATTAAAACTACTTCTAAACTCTCAATCTCCAACCAGGATTTATCATTATTCCTTAAAATTTGTAAATGGCAATATTGCTAAATGATAATCGCATTCTAATGTTTTAGTTGTGAATGTGAAATGTGGGTCACTTATATGTTTCGCTTGCACATTAAGATTCTTCAATGCCTTCCTATTGTAATTACAGTAAAAATGTAATGTTTTTGGTAGGACATTTAAATTCCTCCGTAAACTAGCTCTAAGACGATTATTTAAGATTCAGCTCTCTGTGCTTTCTTCTGTTTTTTTTCTACCTAATACTTATATTGAACTCATACTTGAAATTCCCCAGAATATTCTACCCTATCACATCTTTTTAAAATGGCACATATTTTTTTCCTAATACATAATGTCTTTCCTCTGACTCTCTCCTTCTTTACCTGTGTGCTTTTCAAGGTTAAACCCAACCTTAAGTTTCTCTAGGAATCCTCATCCAAATTCCTCCCCAGGTTGGTTTAGTTGCATCCAGTCTGCACTGTTACAGGAATCTCCAGTACCTCTGAAATAAATTACAACTGTCTGTTCACTTGTTAGTTTCTCCGCATTCACTTATAAACTCTATTGATTGAAACAGAGGGTTTTTTTTTGTTTTGCTTTATTTCCTGTCTCTATGAATAGTGAACATATAGCAACATAAATAAAAAGTTGTAGAAGAAAGCAAAGATAATTGTCACAATAATCTGTTCCAATATTAAAGATGTAAAATTATATGCATATATGTTAGATTGCTACATTTGTTATTTAGGTTTTTGCAACCTAATCAGAGAATTTAGCTGAAAAATGTAGAGGGGGATTAAGAAAACTTAGAAAGGAAATACTGACTAGATTGGACAAAAATAGGTAGCCTTTAATGCACCATGCAGAAATGTATACTAGTATATATATATATGTGTGTGTGTGTGTATATATATATATTCTACTAAGCTTGAAACTGAATATAGGTTGTAGAACTTCATTCAGGGATTTACTGATTATTTTAATTGTGAAAACAATATATTTCATATTTAATGATATTTTATACATCATCCAATATCACAAATAAGACTGAAAAACAAAATAAAACACAACACTTTAGGAGCATTTTGAAAATGCCAATGGAGAAGCTCCATTTGAGACCAATTAAACCAGAATTATCTGCACTAGAACCTGAGCAATATTTTTTTTAAGGAAAAAAAGTCCCCAAGTAATTCAAATCTGGAGTTATGCAACCAGGATTGAGAACCATAGGTCTGATGGAGCAACCTCATTTTATAGTTAAGCAAACTGAGGATTGTTACATATAATCCTTAAAAGCCTCGGTCATCTTGTTCCCTGACCCAGAGTCATTGAAAGGAATTGGAGCAGAAGGCTGATAGAAGCAAGCAAAATGATGGCAGACCATGATAGTTGACAGCTTTACAGGTGAGGCATTTTCACAGGGTATGCTATTGGATATTCAAAATGGAGGCTGTGAATGATCAAGATAAGAGCAAATTCTCTTAAGTGGCCTCTTTTTAAGAATACAGGGAGATGTTAATAGTCTTCCAGAAGATTTATATAAAAAAAACGATTAAAATAAATGTTTCTCTGGGACCCAAAAGTCAATTTCTACTTTTGAAAAAAATGCAGTATGTATATTCCCCAATCATGTCAGACAAAAATGGCATCATCAGATTATGCTATAGTAATTTAATAGGTCATCTTGTGTAGTAGGAAGAGACTTGGACTAGCAGTTTTTGCATTCAAATTCTAACTAAGATCTGTATCTGAAACACAATCTAAAAGAAACAGCATAAGCTTTAAATTCTTTTAAATCGGTCACTTAAGAATAGGAAAAGTGACAGATACCTAAAAGATTATAGTAAATATAAAATTAGGTTAGGTGTGTTTTGTGTAAATATTTATATCTGTTTCTGTCTAAAAAGGATATAAGGAAACTGGACAAAAGAATGTTCATTATATACACGTATATAATACATATACACTTTGCACTTTATAGATTATCTGGATATTTGACCTCAGATTTTTTTTTATGATGTAAAGTTCTTTTTCTTTTTTTTCCTTTTTTCTTTTTAGGACTGCACCTGAAGCATATGGAAGTTCCCAAGCTAGGGGTCAAATCATAGCTGTAGCTGCCATCCTACAACACAGCCACATCAAGGCAGGATCAGAGCCATGTCTGTGACCTACAGGACAGCTCAGAGCCCACACTGGATCCTTAACCTATGGAGTGAGGCCAGGGATCAAACCCACATCCTCATGAATACTAGTTAGGTTCGTTTCCACTGTGCCACAAGGAGAACTCCATCATTTTAGAATTTATTTTTAAAAAGGTCATGAAGACAAAAAAAAAAAAAAAAGGCAATAGAATATTTTATACCGCCAATTACCATATATAAATATTTTAATTTGAACACTACAACCAGATTATTGAAATACCTTACCATAGGACTAATTCATGAGTATGGAAGTTAAAGGGCTGTTGTTTGTATTCCTAACCTCTTACTGAATTTCCATGTAGAATGAATATAAATACTGTGAAATTAGAAAATGCATGTATAATGTTCAATTAGATCGTTAAATCAATGAGTCATTTAAATAGGAGGAAGCACAACTTATCAATGAAATAATACTATCCTAAAACTTTCAGGGAGGTTTTTAGAATAATTAAAGGTAACTGATAAAGTTTTTTGCTCAAATCTATACACTTGAAAAACCACTTGAATATCTATTTTGTAGTAGATATGACTTTCATCTCTTCTTGTGCCCTCTAAAGATTAAATAGTATTTTATATTTTAAAATAAGTTATGTTACTATATTGAAATGAGGAATATGACTAGGAAATTGCAGTCACAGTGAAAGTTGATCAAGATACGCATTAAAATTCACCTAAAGGAAGTTTATCTGGATTAACTAATTTATCATGCCAACCAAAATTATGTGTTTTTGTGCAAAGTGGGACGAAATTTGCTTATTCACAAAGAGTTTCTGAGAATGAAGAGATGAGACATGAGAGGATGCTTCTGATAATAACGAACCAAACAACTTTATAAGACTTATTTTGTGTCAGTCAGTACTTTTCCTAAGTATTTTACGTAGATTAACTCAGAACAACCCTATGGACAATCTCCATTTTGTAAATGAATAAACTGAGGCACAAAGTTTATGAAAGTAACCTGTTCAAAGTCATGCAATAAAAGACACGGCTCTGATTTATGTCCAGACAATGTTTCCATAAAACATTCCCTTAACTACTGCACATAATACCTTAAAAATATAAATGTCCTCCTTAAAATTAGATGTGCTACTTTCATCTTGGCACCAAAGCCTAAAATTCAAGTAGCAACCATATGATAAGGTACATATTTTTCCATATATTTAAACATATGTTAGATCTACATGAATTTCATAGAAAAAAAAAAACCATAGCCAATTATTTACAAAAATCCATGAAGTCTCTAAGATAGTTTTATAATAGTTGTTGGAGCAAGGTACAAAGAAATGGAAATAATCCTAGGCACAAGCTGCCAAATCTATTTAAATTCCTTTTTTTTATCAGTAAGCAATAGGCTCTTGAGTCAGAAAAACTGGATTCGAATACTTCAAGTTAGTGATGCTATTGGTTCTTAGAAATAAATTTCACAGTAGTACATTCTTAGAAAAACAACTCAGACTTTGCATACTCCCAGCATCCAACATGCTCACATATTACTTAGGTTTTATTTCTCTAGAATATAAGCCAGCAAACTAGAGACCACAGTTCAAAACTGGCCATTGTCTGTTTTTGTGCATTCTGGTAACTAAGACAAGTTTTTACATACTTTTAAATGATTGAAAAACATATATGTATTTTATCATGTGAATATTCCAACTTTAATGTCTGTAAGTAAAGGTTTATGGGAAAGTAGCCATGTTCATTTGTTTATATATTGTTTATGGTTGCATTCCCACTACAAATTTGATAGTACTAACAGAAACTGAATGGACTGCAAAGCCTGAAATATTTATTATCTGAAAGTATGGAAAACACTTACTGATGCCTGCTTTAGATATTTAAATTTTTTCTGTAGGTTAGAATCTTGATCTGGTTTGCTTGATCATTCAGAAAAAAAGTATAAATTGTAGTTATTTGTAGGATTTTTCAATGCAGGTCTTTGTATTCTGACCATTTGTCCTCTTGGTCCAAAATTAAAGGGCTAAGGTTTGCATAGTGGCCTGGGTTTTCCCTTAGCTACTGGATTGGTTCTACAACTCTAACATGCATTCTACATGACATAAGTTCCATTCCCACCTTCTCCTATAATAAGCCTTTCCTGTGACCTTACAGTGCTCTTAGCTCTTACATCTAATTTTGCTTTTATATCATACGCTCCTTTTCCTCTTATGATATTACTTTTTATTTTACAAAAAATAATTATCTCCACTGTATGCATTTTATAAACCGTAGTTAAATGGCGTGATTTCTTTTGTACTAAAGATGTTTAATGAAATATAAGAGGTAGACATCAAGCAGTGTTGTAGACATGTTTCCACATGTTTCATGATTAAAATGCTTCCCAAGTCCGTACAGTACATAGCCCTTTAGCACTAGGTAACCTATCATTCAGCGCAACCTACTGTTGATTCTGATGACAGCTGTGTCTAGTAGGAGAAATGTTGGACTTCAGCTCTGATAAAGTGAATTTGGATGGTGATAATATATTTTTTAAGATCTGGGATTTCTTAACTCATATAATCTGGTTAATGTTTATTAGACTGATAAATGTGTACCAAGTGTAATTTGGTGGTGAGGGGGCAACTGCAATTCCATTGCTTAGGGATATTGAAGTGTGTCAGGAAGACCAGTCCATGTGCTAAAGTCATGACAGCTCAGAGAAAATACTTGAAACATTTTCCTCAGAGGTATTCTCAAAGAACAAATCTGTCTTCATGTTTCTAATTACCAAAACACTGGTAGAAAAACAAAGGTGTTCCTTGTTATGATTCTTGTTGATTTTCATAAAGTAATAATTTTGTTGGAGAATGTCAGCAGAAATGAGAGACTGGAAAATGAAGATTAATAAAGTAATAATTCTCAGTAAACTTATATCCTGTTTTTTCTGCAATGTTTCTTTTGAAAAAGAGCAAGGAGGGAAATGGCAGAAGATTTAAGGAAAAAGTGTTGTGAAAAATAGAACACTTTATAAATGTGGCATGACTCATCAATAATAGTTTAAGGCTGAATGGACTGTGGCTTGCTTCAGAAGAGGATTTATGTGGTTAAAGATCTGAAGATTTAACAAAGACCCATTCTTAGTTATGAAGCTTTTTGAGGATAAATACTATTATATCACATTTAAGTGTGTTATTTTAATTTAAATGACACTGCTGATCTTAGAGCTGTAAAAGGGAATTAGACTGATAACATTGGAGGTTTGTAACTGGCTGTGATTTAATGGTCTGCTTTAGAGGCCTTCTTTGATGTGCAGTGCCTTTGTGACATTGTCAGCCAAAACAGAAGCACAATGTGATCTTTTTTTCCCAATGCTTGAATCCACGACTGCCTCAAGCTTGACTTAAGAGCCATAGTTTTGACTGTCAATTTTCCAGTTTCATTGGTCACGTGAAAAAAAAAAAAAGGGAACTTTGCATAGTAGGCCCTTATAAATGCACTTATTTCTTTGGATGGGAAGACTGCAGAGGACTAATGGAAATAACTGGAGACATAAAGAAGTATAATTAATTTTGAGCCACATCCTTTTGGAACTACTATAATTGGTTTGGAGGAAAGATGCAAACACAAGTGAATTCAACCTCACGCAATATAATTAATAATCTTCAGTTCTGCCTGGGGAAAGTCAGTTCCTTGAACATCACTCTTTTTGATACTCTCTTATACCCTGCCCTGCCATGATTCCAAACAAAAAAACAAGCATGTATAAAATTTATAATCATTCTCTGTAATAGATTTCAAGTTGTCTCGCCTTTTTGCCAGAATTAAGGAGAAGGTAAATATAGGGGAGTAGAGAACTGCTTCTCAAATCCATTAAAATTTTGTCATTTCATCTGAGGCTGGCCTCCAGATTGACTAGTGTATTCCATAACTTTGCTATTTAACTCTTTACTAAAAGAAACCAGTGCTATATGCCATCTTCTTGAAGACAGTATGTCTAATTAAAAAAAAAATTAAGGGCAACACAAACTGATAGAAGAAAAGGTCTAGATTATGCCTCTGTTTGACCACAGGCAGTGATCATCAAAGGTAAAGTGAGGGATAATACACAACTACTTACACGACCAATGCTATTTAAATAATAGGTATCTGATTTTATCCAAAACATCAAATGGTATAAACAATACTATTTTTAACTAAGATGTTAATGCAGACACTTGGAATTTTTTTCTATAGAAATATGTTTTATGAGATTCCTTAAACCTTATACTTGAGATTTTTAATACTGTGAATGATAATATATTCAATGTTCTATAGGTTAATAACTTGTCCAGTTATTAGATACTTTTTTGTTCTTTTAACCTTTTCTTCTTTTAGGCAATAATTAATGTCTGTGGGAAAAAAACAATGTAGCACTCAACTAAAAGATTCTAAATGAACCTGAAATTTCCTAAAGCACTTAAGTAGATTTAAAACGTGATTGTTTCATGGCATATAAACTAAAATCATAAACTGTTGAGATATAAGTAGTACCTATCGTTGTTTAACAGAATAATCTTCTTAGCAATTTCTTTCTATTCTACTCAAAATCTGGTACAAATAAAATAATAAACTTTGTTTCCTGACAAAACCCTTTTTCACAAATGTACTTTTAAGTAAAGTATTTCTTTGGACTTTAAAACTTGAATGGAAAAAAAGACAGAAGAAACTCAGAAAAGAAGGAGATAGCAGGGGAGAAGGAAGAAAGGAAAAAGAGGAGAGACAGAGAAGGATAAAAGAGAAAAGTAGGAAAGATGCATGGAGAGAGGAAATAAAAAGGAAAATAAAGCATTGTTTACAGAGGAAACTCCTGGGTAACTGTGTAGAAATAGGTTCTTTGAAGCACAAAAATATTGACTTTTCAGTGCCCGATGACAATCAGTGTTCTTAAGAATTCCAGCAGTTTTGTTGTCGTCGTTATTTCTTTCTTATACTGACCTAACAAATACATTGCCAAATGCTCGAATGCCAAGTCTCAAAAGGTAATAAAATAGAGCTGACTAATGACAGCTGGGAGAAACAAAGACTTATTAAAAGAAATACAGAAATGCAAGCAACCGACTCCTCCAAATAATTTGAACTTTGTTTCTGGCAGAAACCCAGGAATTCTTAGACCAAAAGCGTAGATGCTTTGAAACAGCAAATTCAGTTGCTTACTTTTTAAACTTGCTACATGGTTTCCAAAACCTAAGAACCTTGTTATCTACTTCAGAAGTAAGTAGCACTTTGAAATACAATCACCTGTGTGTGTGGGGGGTAATATTTCTTAAAGTCCCACTTTACCCTTTCCCTACTTGAATCATCCCATTATTGTTCTTGATTTTCATTTGGTCATCAATATAAGCAAGAATGGTGTATTAAAAGCTATAGTTAAGAGTCTAGTGGAAAAATCAATAAGACATTTTCCAAGTAAAAATCAATAATCCTTAAAACAACTTTTCTTACCTTAAAGGCAAATCCTTTGGGCTAAATAAGTTCCACATGTGCTATGACCATGCTCTGCCTGACTTACCATGTCCCTTTATGTTTTTATGAATGGTTATCTGACTAAATTAATTCTGACAACACTAGCTACTAAATAAGAATGTGATAATGTGAAAGATATTTATATAAATGAATTAGCTCAGATACGGTTTTAACTGCAATGGTCAGATATGTATTCTCTTATACAATGACTACAACATAATCTATAAGGAAAGTCACTGAAATTTCTTAGTAGCAGTGTTAATCTGTGACACCAACTAATGAACTTAATTGGCTTGTTTATGACCTTTCAAAACCTTCTTAGTGATCAAGTTAGCTAATAACTGAAGATTAATGCCGATTGAGACATTGCTAACTCAGTAGCTTTAAGTATAACAAAATGGAAAGTACTATTTACTCTCTGCCATACATTATGCTAGATCTTTTGTATGCATTATTTTTACTTTTCAAAATAAACCTACAAGATGCAGTCCACCTTCCTTTATACATTGAATCCTATGGGATCTGATATATTAGGGATAAAACACATAAAGAGTTTAGAGCAGAATTAAGATCCAAAACCCACAGCTTTATAATATCAAAATGTTTGTTTCACTCTGTATTACAAATACTCCTGTGATTTATTAAATTGTGGCAGAAGCATAAGCCAAGGATTGAATTGGCACATAGCTTACTGCTTAAACTACTGTACTTTTAAAATTCATAGGGATATTACTCTTCAAGTCATTCATAATTAAGTATGTAATATACAAATAGCTTTTGTCAGGACTGTTTGCCACATTTTCATATATTCTTTTTCATTCTTTATGTTCTTTTTTTTTTTTGCCTTATCTAGGGCCACATCCACGGCATATGGAGGTTCCCAGGCTAGGGGTCTAACAGGAGCTGTAGCTGCCAGTCTTCGCCAGAGCCACAGCAATGCGGGATTCGAGCCGCGTCTGCGACCTACACCACAGCTCACGGCAACGCCGGATCCTTAACCCACTGAGCAAGGCCAGGGAATTGAACCCACAACCTCATGGTTCCTAGTCGGATTCGTTAACCACTGAGCCACTATGGGAACTCCCTCATTCTTTATGCTTTAATTTTTCTTTTCTATCAATATAATTCGGTGCTTATGCCTAATATTAACTCATGGTTTATGGCATGTATGAGTTATCTCTTATTTCTCCGATTTTCTGAGACTGGGGGAGTTTTTCAGAACCCTGAATTCACCCATATCTGGGTCTTATTAGATCACGGGAGGGTCTTCATGTCTCTGATTTGAAATGAAGCCTGGAGTAAAGCCATTTTTCAGAATGATGAGACCAGATCAGTCCAAGGTGGTGACCATACACTAGAAAAATCAGAAGACATTAGTATGAGTGTGTATCCCTGTCCTACTTATATTTCATCATTTTTACCCTGTCAACCACCCATTTGAATATGCTTCATTAACTCACTTCGGACCTCCCTCTATATCTTTTGTATTTATTTCATCAACTAACGTTTCTTCCCTCTTTTAAAAATTAATTTTTTATTTTCCTAACTTTGAAGACACATAGTTTTTGTAATTAATTTCATACATTCATATTAATATTTTATGTAACCCTTTTTAGATTTTTCATTTTTCACACTGTAAAATATGTATTGTTTTTGTCATAATCCTTATTTTAAATCTCATCACTTTAATTGTTAACTTTGATTTTATATTTTATTTTCTTTTTGTGATTACTTCTTTGAAGTTAATTCTTGGAGTTCCCATCATGGCTCAGTAGTTAATGAACGTGACTAGTATCCATGAGGACACGGGTTTGATCTCTGGCCTCGCTGAGTGGGTTAAGGATCCAGCATTGTTGTGAGCTGTGGTGTAGGTCAATAGACATGCCTCAGAGCCCATGTTCCCGTGACTATGTCATATGCCAGCAGCTACAGCTCGGATTCAACCCCTAGCCTGGGAACCTCCATATACCATGGTTGAAGCCCTTAAAAAAAAAAAAAAAGGACAGAAGAATGAATAAGTAACATTAATTATTAATATTTTTCTTTTATTTTACTCTGAAAAATCAATTTAACTTTTATCTATTTTTTAGTAATTTTCATTTGGCATTTCTCCTTTTCTTCTCTTCCTGTTTTTCTTTACTGTGCAATTGTTGCTTTTATAATTCCTTATAGGACTGTGACTGCAGTAATGGTAATAAAGAAAGAGCCCAAGCCATCAAAGGGAGACTGTGGACCTTCTTGCCCATAGGCCTTCGAACAACACCAATGACTCCCTCAGAGGACTTTATAACTCATTTAAGAATGGTTCTCCAGGAAACCTCTCCCTAGAAGAGCTAGTTAATTCAACCCAGGACTATAGGTCACCATGCAGATGTCACTTTTGATTTATTAGGATGCTGCTGTTCCCTAATAGTTGACGTTTTTGTCATTGTGTGAGAAACTGTTTTAAAAGTCCATTGTCTACAGTGTGGATAACAACTGGATTTAGGAGCTGGAGCACACATGTTATAGTTTGTCATAGTTCACAAAAAGAAGATATTAAAATATGTGGAGTGTCATAATTGGGATAAACTCTCCATATGTCATGTAAGGCCTGACCTTGTAAAGAGTACACTTAGCTCTAAACATCCTAACTGGCAGAAGTCAACAGAACAAAAGACATTAAATATTAGTATTCTATAGGGTGTATGTCTTTGACACCCTTCTGTTTTCACTCTCTTATTCTTGGTTATTACAATCCAATTTCTACTATAGTAACTAGCAACTCTCTGCTGCTGTCTACGTCAAGTATTTAGTGATTATTTTATATAGGAAGTGTAAAATTTGCATCTGTTTGTATCTCTCTCCTGAGCTCCAGATCTTTGTATTCAATTACCCATGGGACATTTCCACCTAGATATTTAATACAATATCTTTAATACAATTTGTCTACTTTACTTACTAACTTCCTTTCCCACCAGTCTTCTTGATGAATTTCCATGGATCATTTATTCCTAAATTTTGCATCTCAGGGAATCAATCATCCATGGTGGAACTGGTGGATTCTTTACTCCTCCTGTTTTTTCAGTTGCACATCCAACTCCTATCAAATACTGTTAAGTCTACTTTTTAATGGTTCTATATCTGTCAATGATATTACAACCCCCTTTCTATTCTCTTGGAATGATCACCAAAGTGTCTTACATAGCATGTCAGTTATCAATTTATTGCTTCTCAACTCTAAATTCATACTGCATTGACTGATCTGTGAAAATCATCCAGGACCTTTAATTGTTTTTTCAAGCTGGAACAATTTTATGCTTTACCAGTAGAGGATATCAGAGACACATTGCAAGAGTAAAAGTTTTGCTTCCTTGTTCTGATGTGCTAGCATAGGTGGCTTCATCACTCAATCTTGCAGTTCATAGAAACCAGAATTTTCCTTGGCACATTTCCTTAGTTATTTTGTAGCAGAGTGCCTCGGTAAGACACTGCCAAGTCAACAGTTTTCTCAGCATCTTAGAGAACATATTTCCAGTAAGTTACACAGATGCAGTACCATAGTAACGTCTCTGTCATGCCATGAGTCAGAACAATGCCCTCCAATGAAGTCTATGTCTCAGCTAAGGATGGAAGGTGAGAGAGTGTGGCCAGGTGGGTGGGGGGACAGGAAAGGAGCTGGGTCTCCTCCTTGGGACTGTTATGTTAGTAATAGTGTTATTTTTTGTATTTGTAGCTGCTCCTTACATTTGCTATTTTTATATTCTTTACTGTTGTCTTTAATTTTTACTAGCTTATTTCCCATCACTCCATTCCTGTATTACAATTAATACTTCTGTATATTATATTAAACTGCTGCATAACTGGTCAGTCATGGCTTTTTCCATGCTGTCTTCCCTCTGGGGCCCAAGTTGACAGAGCAGCTTCTATGAAGATTATTGTAGGCATCCAGGTAGAGGCAAATAAAATGGGATCAACAACGTAAAGATGCTTAAAGCTTCTGTCTATCCAGAAGAACATGTTATTTATCTTCACATGTAATTAGATAAAGCAAGTCACATGACCAAACCTAAAGCCAACTGGGCAAGAATATATAATCCTCGTGGAAGAGTGAATAATTATAAACAAATATTCAGTCTAACACAGGTGATAAAGAGAAACTTTTATAAGAAAGTGATATTTGATCAGCAAGACATGGAAGAAATAAAAGAAGGAGCTATGAGGCTATCTAGGGGCAGATCACTCCATAACAGGCACATAATGACTACATTTATTCTTTTTGTTTTAACTGAAAAATTTTAAGTACCGGGAAAATGATTATTTTACTAGTAATTCTCTTGACAGTAATTGCTGTGATATGTCATGCCATGTAAAGTTAGCATGTAAAGAAAATCAGGCGCATTTCCTAATAATATTCTAATGAATGGTGATTCAAATAGACAAGAGGATAGGCGCTTCTACAAGTACTATTCTCTCTTGAAACTTAACAAAAGTTTTATGATTTAAACAAAATAACCTCAAAGTAGGTTTTGGGTAAAAACCAGATTTTACAGATCTTTTTAATTGATCCCTTTGTAAAATTATTTCTTCTGATCACGTAGAGACAGAATTTATAAGTCAATATAAATTGAATTTGATATTATATGAACATTAAATTTTGTTTAGCTGTTTTGTGTTATGTGAATAAATGTGATCTTTCATTAATCTAAATATTCTACCTTCCAAGGTTTTCCATGGCAGAAATTATTTTTAACGTTTTATTCCTGGTTTTAGTAGTAGGCTATATATTTTACAGAATATTTCAAAAGTAGTGAATAATTTATACATGATTACCTGCAACTGCAGCAAGCTACAAATCTAGGGAACCACTGTTTATAGGTTTTTATGTACTCTCATTTTTATGAAAATCTTAAGCGTGGTGCTCTTTTAGTGATAACGTTTCACTATACTTTAATCTTCTTTGTTGTATCAGAATTCTTCTAAGATTCTGCTTTTCAACTATATATTTTTTTATAAAGTCATCCAGTAACTTTACTAGTATAGCATTGTTATAACATTCTCTTACTTTTTATCGCTCCCATTCTGGTTATAATTGCTTTCATTCCAAACTTCATAAATTTGTTTTCTCTCTTGATTAGAGTTGTCAGCATCTTACCAGTTTAATAGGTTTTAAAGACCAAAACCTTGGCTTTATTTGTCAATTTCATAGCTACCCAGTTTTCTCAGCACTTAAATTCTGCTTAAACTCTCTCCTAATTTTCTGGTTTGTTCCCAGTTATTTCTTTTCTATATTATCAAGTTAGAGTCTTGGAAGTGCTGCCTGAAGCTCCCAAGGACTTTTCATTACCCTCCTTTTCTTTCACTATTTTATCCTTTTCTATATATTATACTGAGAAGGTCACATTTTCCACCGTTGTTATAGAGCCATTCCTTTTTATTATCAATGATTTCAGCATTAAGAGAGTAATACACAAGTGGTATAAGGAAGAAGCAATTTTTTCTCCATTTGGTATAGTTTTTTTAACCCAAAATTTCATCCTTTTGTTTCATACAGGTTCCTTCTAGTCCTTTTTCAAAATATTGACTTATATGCCCAGATTCTCTCTTTACTTAAATTTTACCCACCTTTTGTTCATGAATTCTCAAAATGAAAATATAGCAAAAGATAAAAGAAGTATTCTAGTTCTCCATACCTCAGTTTCCATAAAAAGTTGGTAGCTGGGATTATGGGATTTTTCTTTGAGGTCTGTCTTTCTCACTCTCTCCCTGCCCCCTTCTCTCTCTCCGCAGCTACATACCCACAAACACATCCCCACACACACAAACATGCATATATACATACATTTTTCAAAATGTTAAAATCAGTAGGCATATCTGTTGTTTTGTAGTTCCAATTTGGTTAAAAGAGAAGTGCTTAAAAATATTTTCAGGCACTAAAATTAAAAAGAGAAAAACAATTTTAAATGTAATCCTAAATTTATAATAAAGCCCTATTTATATGAAAATCAGTTGGGAAGCTGTAATTTAAACTCTCAGGTATTGAATTTGAAAGGCAAAAGCGTCTTTAGCTAATAGAATCCTTCTTGAGTATCAAAAGATGTACTAGCTCCATTACTCCACCAAAATACACAAGGTTTCAGGCTCTTCTCAACTTGCAAAGCATTTTTCAAACTCAAATGTATTCCTGGAATATTTTCAGAAATTGTTATATCAGTTTTGAATATAAAATCAAGGAAATGGTAAAATATGAAAAGTTCCAGTACACATATCTAAAATACTCCAGTTTAGGAATGTAATCTTCATTGGCTTGTTTTATTGCTTTTTTCTGAATCAGCCAAGAATGTCAATTCCAAAATGAAGCGTAAGGGTTTATGAAGATGCACAGTCACAGATTTGTTAGTATCTCAGGTCTTCCGTATTTCTTATTTGTTGAACACAGTATTTTCTGGTTGTCAGCACTGATTTTAAACCTCCAAAATATCCAAGTTAGGCATAAGACATTACTTTTGTTAAAATGATTTTCTAGTCAAATGTAGTTACCTTCCTTTTGTTGAAATAACCTTCTGACATTTTCAAAAGTGTATGACAATAAAATTATCAGTAATATGATTAACCGCATATTTTTATTTTTATTAAGCCTCTAAGTCATTCTAATGATTTACCTGATAAGATTTTCTAGAATCCACATTAATGAGACCACACTATCCTCATTTATTTCTCTTCAGATTACTTCTATAAGCCGTGAAAGCCTGCTCTTTTTATTTTACATTTTTTAGACTGCTCCCAGAGAACATAGAGAATGAGCTAAATAAGAATAAAGGGCAATGTCTGATGTTGCTCATGGTCTAATGCTGAGCTTTGTCCCCAGACCATGATAGGGGAACAGAAAATACTTGTTAAATAAATGTTGACTCTTAACCTCCATGCATTTTTTGGTACTAAATGTTACTAGGTTTTTGTATATCTCTTTCTTCACTTATTTTTCATCCTCAGTACATACTGAAGTCGGTTTATATTTCCACAAATTCTGTTAAGGATTCTTGATGGCAAGCGATTTTTTTCCAAGCCACACAACTAATAAGAATCACAGCCAGAATTAAAATTCATTTCTTCTTTACTGAGTTTTTCCCACTGTCCTCTGTTTCAACTACTCACATCAAATACCAGCACGGGACACTTAAGTTACTTCACTATGTAATAATAAATGGAAAAATTAGGATTTTAAACCAAGCAATATGGCTTTAGAATTTTTTTCTCTTAACCGTTTCTCCTTAAATTCAGAGGGTAAACATGAGCATGCATAGTCCAATGAAAACAGGTTGTTTAATATTCTACCTGTATGTGTAATGAACGAGGTCACACATTCTTCCACTTCTACCACAGGATCAGGTTTGAAGAAAATTAGGCAAAATAAGTTTGGCTGAGCAAAGTCTTGTGTCATAGAATGTAGCATTCACATTGTGGGAATGAAGTTACATTGTGGTGCATAACGGCTGTATGAAGGGAAGAATGAGAAGACTCTGTTCTGAGTCTGGGGAGATATGTTGCAGAGGGAAGTATTTAGGAGGTAAAAATAGATATCAAAGAATTTTCAGTGTGCAGTCTTTTGTCTCTATATGAAATGTGCAGTAAAAACTATCATACAAGCCAGAGCTTTGGAAGTTGAGTGGGGCTGGAGGGAGAAAGGAGGAAAAGCAGTTAAGACGTGAATAGTATTACAATGTGTACACAGGTCAACAGCAAAAGCTGCCAAATTGGGCACAATCACAGATTTATTACCTTTTCTTATATGAATACAAAAGTTCATTTACTTTTCATAATTCATCCTGTCTCTCTCAGAAACTTCAAGTAATTAGTGAGCTTAGGAGATATTTCCTCTTTAAGTGAGGATTTTCCTATATCCATTGTTAAACCCATCCACAATATGATACGGTACTTTTAATAAATATACTAGAGAGAAAACCAGAAAATATATAAATATATCATTTTAAGACTAAAAAGTAGTTATAGAGAAATAAGGCCTTGCCCCCAAATATGTAACTATAATGACATTTCTGGATGAATGAAGGATTTTAAGCACTTGTTCTTATAGCTAAAAGAAAGAAAGCTTCCACAAAGAGGCTATATAGAAGGGTATGTAAGTACACTAATTTCAAAAGCTAATCTGCTTGATATTGACCCCAAAATTTAAATGGAGAATTTCATTTTCTTTTTAAACATCTGAAGTTTAAAACTAAAACCTTCTCTTGAACTGAAATGAGACATATGTTGCTGATAGATCAAATATAATTTCCTTTTTTAATGATTTTTATATCATTCTGCTTTTCTACTGCTTTGAAAAAGAGAACTGATTTCCACTGCATTAAAAAAAATCCCTCAAACTTACTTTCCATTAGGTTCTAACTTCTACATTAGGTTTTTTTCTATATTTCTCACATCAACCACAATTTGTAGACTTTACTCTCCTTGTCTGATGCAATCAGTGCAAATGAAATGGAGAATCGAAAGGTCAATACCTTTCTAATCCAGGAAACACAATATCATTTTTACTTTCTCCAGTTTCTTCGAGCCGTAAGTCTTTGTTCGTCAGTGATTAAAAATTTGGAACTGTAGTGATTTTAAGAGTATAGACCTTTTCTTTGTTAATGTTCTCTAACATCAAAATTTTTCTTAGAACATAATGGCAAAAATGACAGCTCACTCTAATTTGTATGATATTATTTTGGTTTTATTTTTCATTGAAACATCCATTCCTTATTCAAGCAGAAAACTGTGATAGTGTTATAATTCCAAAAAACCCTGTGTAATGAGAAAGATTGGCCTTTAAAATTAATGAAACATTTTATTTTGTATTTAACAATATTAAAATATATTTCTGAATAAATTTTATGCTTACTAATACATATATCCTGAATAGGCTGTTTAAATGAGTGAAAAATATTCTATTGAAAATTGATAAAATTTCTGATATGATTTCTCCTTTCAACCTATTGTTTCTATTTTTTAAATAAATAAAGTTATATAAAAAAGATTACAGCAGATTATTCCCTGGCAGAGATTCTACTTTCTTACAAATTGTTATCTCATCTTCCTTGAAGTCATAGAATTCTCCACCCCCAAGTTTCAGCAGATCCTCTGGCTAAAGCTAAAAAATCTCCCATACAGCAAGGTATGACCATGTGATGAAACCCCTGCTACAGGAATGGGTCGTGTGATGTGCGAAACTTTCATGCTGTTTCCATAAAATGAAACTGTCATTAATTTTACTCTTAATTCCTTTCTGCTTCCTATGAAGTAGAGAGTTTTTAAGGGGAGAAATTACCACTAACTCGAATCCCTGAATGAAGACATGAAGTGGAACTGCTCTTGACTTACTACCTGGAAAATTGTATGAAAGATAAATAAACTTCTATATTCCTATATTAATATAGTACATATTAACAATATAGTTTATATTAATTTCTATATTAAGCTGTATACACTGAAAAGTCAGTACTACAAATGAAAATGGTCATATTGCAAATAGCAGAGTTAAGCATTATAGTATTCTTTTGTCTCTAAAGTAATTCTACTGTAAATTTCACAAGCAAAATATAAGTGAACTTCCAATGTAAAATGTCAGTAGTCAAAATCAGAAGTTCATATAACTTTCATCTCTCTAAAAAAGAGTATTTAGTTGCGAATACTCAAAAATGACATAAACTTAGGTATTGATTATCTTTGTTAATGCAGGGTTATAATTATAATCATGGATATTTTGTTATAAAATAATAGACACCCATTCAAATGAGTTTAAGTAATATTAGGAGTGTATTATAATATGGAAAATATAAAGGAATTAGTTGCAAGAAATACAGTGTTGCTACAATATAAGTATATGTTTGAAGTCTCGCCATCTCTTTATGGGGCTGCAAGTCTTTTCATCTCATCTCTATATGTATTTTTTATTCAACTTTTTTCAATTTTTCCCTCTGAAAACTGGCTTTTTAGGAATTTCATTTCATTTTCCATATTTTTTTTTAACCATTCATGGCTTTAGATTTCAACCATAGGGCCAATAATGTGGATCTTTACGTTTAATTACTTTATTCTCTATCAACATTACAAACTGCAAGAAGAAAAACAAAATGATTTACCCAGACTGGATCAAGTGTTCATTCCGAGACTTCCAAATCCTTTCTCCTGACTAAAGCTATACTGGAGGTTTTAAGTGTGGGTATGTTATCCTGGGAGAGAACAACTGGGATCTCCAGCAGGAAACTTGAAGAAAAAAAACTTATAGGATCCAGGCAGTTATGTTTTAGTTAACTTTTAGATGTTCTTAAGCTAAAAAATATATCTGTGGGGCCAAGGATTACATATATAAGTTTAATTACTTCTATGACATGGGCATTATATAAAATAAGAATTATGTTTGTTTTTCTCCTGTATTCATTGTCACTGTACTAATTGTGAGGTAATGATTATCATAAAGGTGAACACTAAAAAACATTTGTAAGAGAAGTATTTAATACTGTTACAACAATTTGAAAACATTTCAAGAGCAATCGTGTGTGTCTTAAAATAACTGGCCTGGCTTGACCTCTCTGACAAACTCCTTCTCACCCACTTTCACCCAGTCGTTGTCACAGTCTCAAGTAGATAATATTTCTTTTAGAATTTTACTTGACTTACTCTATTTTTTCAAAAACTAGCCTTACCATGTTTTCTATAATTAATATTCTTCTATGAATCTAAATTACTCAGCTCTTATAATGCGCCATTCCAAAATTAAACATTCATTTACTCATTGATTTCAGTGTCAAGCTAAATGAAATCCAGCAATTTTATTTACCGCCTAAGAGAAAGTGGGATCATTAAATGAAGTTTTTAGCTGCTTGGCTAGAAAGACGCATTTTTTTTACAATTAATTATGCATCTTGTAGGGAAACAAATACATCAAGTAATATCAGCTTTTTGTATAGTTATTGTATCTACTTGTAAGTAATAAGCAAACACATATTACAAATGGGTTGTAAATTGTCACTTAAAAATATTATTCCATATTATAATGGAGTTAGGTATAATATGGATCTTCGAACTGAACAATTCCTTGAGGACATTAATGACTAAACTACTATAAATGAAACTTAAATGATGGGATTTTTTTTTAAATTTGATTTGGTCAATGTGTGACTACATGTGATTTCAGCTCTTTGTTGATAGCAGATCTAGCAATTATTTTTTAGACAAATATATCTAGAGTTATATGGATTCTGGCTTCAATTACCGTAACATTCCATTTGGTTAATATACCATGAAGAGGAATCTTGCACTTCTCCAACAGATCATTGTAATCTAGATGGGCTGGAACTTTTTTCTAAGGAAGGTAGCACACCAAATATATTACATTTTAACACATCTTAATATTGCATATAATTGGAATGTTAAACACCACCAACTACACTTTATAAATTACAGCTAATGTACCTCTCACCGAGGAGTTGCTCACCTGCAGAGAAGCCATCGTATTTAAAGCCCATTCCCAAGTCTTATGCCCTCAAGGATAAGACAGGCTAGAGTAATGATACTATTGAAACTGCATATAATCAACTCCTATAAAAACATGTAGTCCTGATTCCAATTATGTTAATTCATTGCAGTGGGACTGTACATTTCCATCACCAAAAGCTTCAGTGCTTTTCAGAAGCCCCTTGGCAGCATAACAGGCAGTCCCTATGAAAGTATTTAGCAAATCCTTTTGTGAAGCATGAGGAGTTTAAAGCAGTAATAAACCAATCCTTTTACACTGATAAATTCCTCTTAAGTCAGTGAGGGCTTGGCTGGTACTGAAGACTGAGGATTTTTCTTCTCCAGTTCATTCTTTGGAAGAATCTTGGATAATGTATAATAATACAGATATCCACTTTCAAGGTCTGGAGCCACTAGAGGGCAAGAGGATCATAATTCACAGTGAAGCAACAGTTTAAATCAGAGCCACCCAATTTTAATCCCTTAGAAATACTAGCAGTGCTTTTTCTGAAGCATTTTGTATTTAAATGTGTCACTTCTGCATTTCTGCTCACTTAATGGAGCATTCAATACACATTTGTTTTGGCATTATGGAAAAGGATATTTTGAAATATTTTTGCTTTACCCATGAAGCTCCTTTTGTAATAAAAAGGTTGATTTTTAAGTTCATAGCAGTGTATAGAATAGAATTATACTGAAGCAAAAGTACAATTATATTTGGACACCACCAAAAAGATAAACTTGATAGAAATATTAAGCTTAGTATAAGTATTAACCTGATTTCAGATGTAATTCTTTGTTGCATAGTAAGTGGAGAATTTACTTAGCACTTTCTTTCTTTTTCTAAACATGAAGCCAGCCATTTATTAGTGTCAAATATACCCAGCGTTGTCAGAGAAATATATTCTGAGGGAGCAGCTATTGTAAAATACAGAATGTCATGAAAAAAGTATATTAAAGTTTAAAACTCCAAAAGCATGACTTAATTAAGAACTGTAGTCTGCAGTAGTTATTTAGCAAACCTTGACTTTTTTCAATTTTCCAGATTGATGGTGCATTGCAGGATGGAAAGTCTGGCAAGGATTGTCTTACTGGCTTTGAAATCCTTACAGCTTTATTAATATTGTAAAATATTTTGAATATTCCAATTTAAAAAATAATATAATGCTTTAAAGTACATGATCCAAAATATAGTGGGCAGAAATTTTGACATGTATAATTATCACCATCCTATAGATATATTATGAATATTTTGCTATATTATAGGACCTTTGTTCAATGATTTAAAAGAATCTGTGAAATAACGGCCCTTATGTTTACATGAGAAAAGGTTTTCAGTTAAATATTAGTATTTCCTTCAACCTGATTCTTAGTCAAGGATAAGCTTAAAGATATCAAATTTAATTTTATGTACAAAGTACATGCTGTTAGTTGGGCTCACAACATCTATGTGCTTTGTGTTCTTAAGAAAAAGTGATATTCAGCATATGCTTTATGTCTGTATCTACACACTCACATATATTCTCTTGAGATTTTTAATTCTGTCCTATATTGCATAAATCAGAAATCATTGTCTAATACCTAAATAAGCTGGTTGAGTTCAACCTATGTCTTATAAACACCTGTTATATAAAAGATTTTGTGTTAATAACTAGAAATGAAGTGCTTAATGATATTTTGCCCAGCCATGCAAGGAACATAGAACATATTAAGTAAACAGAATCTGTAAATAGATCATTTCAATGGAGTATAAAACTTTTATAAAATAAGGTAATACCTGAAGATTTAAAAGGACCTAAAATCAGTCTGAAGTACAGAGGTTTTCTGGAGGATATAACACTCAGTTGCCTCTCAAAATATGCTAAAATGTGGAAGTTCTGTTATAGCTCGGCGGGTTAAGGATCTGGTATTACTGCACCTGCCGTTGAGGCTGCAGTTGCAGTGTGGGTTCAGTCGCTGGCCCAGGAACTTCCACATGCTGCGAGCACAGTCAAAAGGAAAAAAGAAAAAAAGAAAAAGATGCTTAAATGTAAATATTAGAAATGTTAGAAGAAAGTAGTTATTCAAATAACTATTTTTGTTATTACATAATACGTACTATTTTTGTTATCATACATTTGAAAAATTGTAAAAATTACATGTTAATTTCCTGTATAGATATAGCAGGAATTACCATAGGAAGGCCCTAAATAAAACTATTGTAATGGATTTTTTTTTAAAATATCATGAAGTGAAATAAAAAATTATACATTTCAGAATATGCGTAGGAAAAAAAACACAGAGAACAATTTTAAAACACAATTAGTTGGTAGTATTTATATTTATATATAAATTTTAAGAAGTGATATTGTTCACAACCAAAACTAATGTAAAAAAAGATTATGTAATTTTTTTACCTTGAACCTACATGATTGAGTTAAATTCCAAAGACCACAAG
>PVHT021183618.1:2881706-2935643 GCA_004024745.2 Catagonus wagneri | reverse complement strand
CTTGTCATTTGTGGTGTTTTTGTTTCTGGTTGTGGCCTTTTCTTTTCTGCCTAGAGAAGTTCCTTTAAGATTTGTTGTAAAGCTGGTTTAGTGTTGCAGAAATCTCTTAGCTTTTGCTTATCTGTAAAGGTTTTGATGTCTCCTTCAAATCTGAATGTGAGCCTTGCAGGGTAAAGCAATGTTGGCTGGAAGTTTTTCCCTTTCATCACATTAAGTATATCATGCCACTCCCTTCTGGCCTGGAGAGTTTCAGATGAAAAATCTGCTAATAACCTTATTGGGGTTTCCTTTGTATGTCACTTGTTTCTTTTCCCTAGCTGCTTTCAATATTTTCTCTTTGTCTTTAATTTTGGTGATTTTGATTAATATGTGTCTCGGGGTGTTCCTCCTTGGGTTTATTTTATATGGTACTCGTTGTGCTTCCTGGATTTGAGTGAGTGGTTCCTATCCCATATTAGGGAAGTTTTCGGCTATTATCTCTTCGAATATTTTTTCTGTCCCCTTCTCTCTCTCTTCTCCCTCTGGCACCCCTATAATATGGATATTGGAGCATTTAACATTATCCCAGAGTTCTCTAAGACTCAGGTCATTTCCTTTCAATCTTTTATCTCTTTTCTCTTCCTCATTAGTGATTTCCACTAATCTGTCCTCCACCTCGCTGATTCGTTCTTCTGTCTCCTGTATTCTACTGTTGATTGCTTCTAATGAATTTCTTATTTCAGTTATTGTATTTTGCATCTCTTCTTGTTTAAATTTACATCTTGTATTTCTCTGCTCAGTGTTTCCTGTAAATTATCGATCTTTGCCTCCAGTCTATTTCCAATGCCTTGCAACATCTTCAGCATCAAGAGTCTAAAGTCTCTGTCTGGGAGGCTGATAATCTCCTCATCACTGAGGTGTTTTTCTGGGCTTTTTTCTTTCTCCCTTATCTGAGTTAGAGTTTTCTGTCTTTTCATTTTTATAGGTTTTTGGTGTGGTGACCTTTTTGCCAACAATAGAGTTCTAGCCTCTCTTAGTTCTGGCATTTGCCTCCCCTGTGGCTAAAGTTGATATGGAAGGGGCTTGCTGTAGGCTTCCCAATGGGAGGGACTGATGCCTGCCCACTGGTAAGTGGGGTTGATTCCTAGCCCTCTGATGGGTGAGGCTTTGACTCTGGATGAGATTAGAGGCTAGCTGTGTGCCTGAGGGCTCTTTAGGCAGCCTGTTTAGTGGTGGGTGGGGCTGTGATCCCACCTGGATTATTGTTTGGCAGGGAGCTTCTCAGCCCTGATGGGAGGGACCAGATTTTCCCAGAAATGGCCACCTCCAGAGAAATGCAGGCTGATGAATGTTTCTGAGAGCTTCGCATCCAATGCCCTTCCCCCAGAACAAGCCACAGTCACCCCTATTTTCCCAGGAGATCCTCCAAGAATTGCAGTAAGGTTCTACCCAGATTCCTATGGAGACTGCTTTGCCCTGGGACCCAGTGCACATGAAAGTCTGTGTGTGCCTTTCAAGGAAGGGGTCTCTGTTTCCCCCAGTCCTGTGGAGCTCCTGCACACAAGCCCTGCTGCCCTTCAATGCCAGATGCTCCAGGGGCTCTTTCTCCCTGTGCCTGATCCCCAGGCGTGTGGTTTTGACGTGGGGCTCACAACTCTCAGTCCTGTAGCTGAGTCTCTGTGATACAGTTACTTTCCAGTCTGTGGGGCTTCCCACCCAGGAGGTATGGGTTTGCTTCTATTGTGTAATCGCCCCTCCTACTTCTTGATGTGGTCTTCTCTTTGTCTTCTGGAGTAGAATATCTTCTTTGGAAGTTTACAGTCCATTTGGTTGAAGGCTGTTCAGCATTTGGTTGTAGTTTTGTTGTTTTTTGGGAGAGAAGTTGAACTCTAGTCCTTCTATTCCACCATCTTAATCCAATCTCCCAAGTGAGTAGTGTCTTTCACAAGGCTGTGTTCTCACAGGTCCTGGTGATTTTGCAAATCAATCTCCTCTCCTTGCTACCCATACATTCTCTTATTAAAATTATATATTATTTTCTTTTTTTTTGGTGTAAAAGACTGATTTAGACCAAATAAAATTTAGAAAAAAATAATATATACTTATAGATGGATAGGTAGATAAACATTTCCTCTCAAATATTTAGAAATTATAAACTAAAATTTATAAAAATATAATTTTAAAGAAGTAAAAAGTGATGGAAAAAAGGAGAGACTGAAAAACCTATCATCATAAAAACATTAAATTTATCCTGATAATAGGGAGCTAAAGAAAGTAAGATAATTAATAAGGATAATAAGGGTGTAGACTAGTCACACAGCACAACTAAAGAATAATAGAAACTACAGAAAACAGTCATAGACTATACTACATTATGTTCTCAATATCCCATTCACATTAAATAACTATTAATATCAGACAAAATAGATTTTGCTAATAAAAGTTTATTAGATATTTAGCTCATTTTTTTCATTTAGTGAATATCTGATGTCCTTACAATATAGTATTTATTTACCCTTTATTCAGTAAAATAGCTTTTATCCTTCATGGGTACTGTATGTATTAGGCAGGGACAGTAACTCAGCTCTAGATTGTAACACAGTCTCTCTAATGAAGATAATCAGTGCATCCTACAGTTAATTAAACCCAAGTAAAATTTTATGAGAATCCTAGAAGTGGCACTCTCTTAAATGTAGGCACAGCCTTAATTTAAAATTTAATATGTAAGATGCACAAAAATTAAAAAAGGGAAAAATCAGGTCCCATTGATGGGTTTCATTTGAGTCTTAGTTTAGTCTACATGAAATTCTAGTTGTCTTTGAATTTTATGACTTTTCTAAAGCAAAAATTCCCTGGCTTCTTGAGAAAGTATGATTTAGTTTTGACTTGGTTTCAGTTAAAAAGAAATCCTTATTGATTGTCCATGCAATACATAAAGTAGTTGTGTCAGTTAGGTTTTGCTGCACAAAAACCATCTCAAAAATTAGTGATTTAAGATGAGAACAGTTTGTTGTTCATCTTGATTATTTGGGTGGCTGAACAGTTCTTCTGTGACCTCACCTGGGCTTATTCACGAATTAAGGTCAGCTCGTGGGTCAAAAAAGGACATGTCTCAGTTGAAATAGTTGGGATTCTTGGGTATCTCAGTTGAAATAGTTGGGATTCTTGGGTCAACAGGACATGGTTTTCCACAGGTCTCTCATCTTCACGAAGCTAGTTCATGCTTAATCATATTATTGTCCTCAGGTTGTCAAAAGCAAGAAAGGGCAAGTCACAATGAGCTAGTGTTTTGAAAGGTTTTGTTCATGTCATTTTGGCTAAATTTCCGCTGGTCCAACAAATTCACCTGGTCAAGTCTAAATTTGAGGGTTAGAAATACACCCTTCATCTCTTGACTGCAGGAGCTGCAATGCCATATTGTAGAGTGTGTATATAAGAATGGAAGAAATGTGTAACCGATTTTGCAATCTAGCACAGTAGGTTTTAGAGAAAAAACAGAAGTGAAAAAGAGAAGATACTTAGAGAAAATAGACTATAAAATGGCCTGGGCCGCATAAAATGTGTGCTTAGCTTGACACACAAGATTAAATGGAAATGAGATACCTTTATTAGAATCTTAGATTTCCTTTTTTTCAAGAGTATTTGTGGCCTATTTATACTACCTTGATCAGTACTCAGATTGAACTGTAAGACTTGTTTTTGGAATTTTGAAATCTCTTATCTATGTTTTCATAATATTTCTGGTAGACATGCAATATTACCCATCTTCTTCCCCTAACTCTTTATTATATATCTGGAGTATAATACATGTTAATAAATATTTATTGAATAAATTATATGAATTGTTATGCCAGGCAATATTCAAGAACTCAAAAATATTAAACAGAAATTTGTTCAGATGAAAATCCACTTATTCTGATTTCTAACTATAGTCATTTACCACTTTTCTTGACAGTGCTGTTTGGCTAATAGATTTTGGTTGAATACTGCCCACTCTCACTTTTTTCTCAATTAGCAGTAATCTCAGTGGCCTTGAAGGAATTTTTCCTGTCATCTCAATTATTTTGCAGGGAAACCATATAAATAAATAATGCTGCACTCAATCAAAAGAAATACTATTTTTCCTCATTTTGCTTTTAAACTAACATCATGAGACTCCAAAGTTTATTGTTACCCATATAGTAATTTTAAGTAAAAGAGAGTGGAACATGATCAAATAAATAGAAAAACAGGAATCCTTCTCTTTTGGGAAATTTTTGTAATTGTAGAATAATGCCAAGGAACATGTTAAGCACAGGTATTACCAATTTTGCGTAGGAAAAAATAACTGGAATCTCCCTGAACAATAATGTTTTGAACTTTCTGATGTGGTTAGATTCACTCTTTTTTTTTTTTTTTTTTGTCTTTTTGCCTTTTATGTAGAGCTGCATCCATGGCATATGGAGGTTCCCAGGCTAGGGGTCTAACAGGAGCTGTAGCTGCCAGCCTTCGTCACAGCCACAGCAACGTGGGATCTGAGCCGCGTCTGCAACCTACACCACAGCTCACGGCAATGCCGGATCCTTAACCCACTGAGCAAGGCCAGGGATCGAACACGCAACCTCATGGTTCATAGTCGGATTCGTTAACCACTGAGCCACGAAGGGAACTCCAAGATTCACTCTTGAAAATAAGTGTAAAAAGGCTACTGCTGTCAGGAAGAATATAATGTAGAAAGTATCTGCCATATGGATTTGGTGTATGATCGTAAAATAATTGAAATATAAAATTAAAAAAATAGATTTATCAGATAAATGCTTCTGTGTAATTCCTTAGCCCAGAGTACCTTAAAAGCTTGCTGAGATTTTAAAGTTTGCAGACTTAAGGAGGTACAGAGAATAGGAATAGCAGTTATTACCAAGTTTTCACTCTATGCTCATTGAATATTGTTCATTACCTGAAAATGCCTTAATATAGGTGATCCATTTTTTGCCTTATAGCATTTCCTCAATAATGGCTCTATGTTACATTAAAATTATTTAAACATTATAATTCCAAAAAACATTAATGAGAAAAAATGTTTTTAATGTTGCTTTTAATTTTGTATTATACGTTACCTAAGTAATAATTAATGAGCTCAGTAAAATAAAAATATAATGTTTTGGAACTAAATAGTAAATCTCTATTTGTAGCCCCTATTCCAGGCCAATAAACAGAAGTAAGCACTGCTAAAGATAGTGTTTGATCCAAATAAATTTTTCTTTGTATTTTTAAATAGTAAATATCTGTATTTGCTGTCATATGTATGGGATGCATTCATAAGTTATGATACATAATATATTAATAGCATATATTATATAAATAATTTTGTGTATGATTTTTTGGTAATTATTCACATATATTGGATCACGTGTATATATTATTTGGTGACTTGCATTAAAAAAAATACTTATATTGAAGTACAACACACGAGAATGCAGAAATCACTACTGATTAGCTCAGTGACTGTGTAAGCACCACCCAACTCAAGACAGAGAACTTAATAAGCACATGAGAATTTCCTATCTGTACTCCCTTCTTTGTAAACTTATTTACAGATTAAGACTTCTAATACCAGGTGTTAGATTTTCATGTATTTTTTTTTTGTCTTTTTGCCTTTTATGTAGAGCCGCACCCGCCGCATATGGAGGTTCCCAGGCTAAGGGTCTAACAGGAGCTGTAGCTGCCGGCCTTCGTCACAGCCACAGCAACGCGGAATCCGAGCCGCGTCTGCAACCTACAGCACAGCTCCCGGCAATGCCGGATCCTTAACTCACTGAGCAAGGCCAGGGATTGAACCCGCAGCCTCATGGTTGTTAGTCAGATTCGTTAACCACTGAGCCACGAAGGGAACTCCAAATTTTCATGTATTTTTAATGAAACTAAATGATTTGTGCCTGCTTGCTTTCATAGACATTGTGTATGTGAGATTAAATCTCATTCCTGTATGCCATTCATTCATTTTATTTGATAATAAAATTGTAACAAAATCTATTCATTCTACAATTGATGAACTTTGAGTTAGAAGAACAATACTATGAACATTTTTATGTATATTTTTAGTACACACAGGCTTGCAATTCATTGACTGATACTCAGGAGTAGAGTTGCTGAGTTACAGTGTATACATATGCCCATCTTTAGTGACTAAGAATTTTCCAAGGCTGTAGTAACAATTTGAACTTCCACTACTAATGCAGATGTGCTAATGCTCTGCATTGTTGCCAACATTTGAAATATCCATTCCCTTTAACCGTATTCCTTTTGATCTGTATGCAATAGTACATAATTTTAGTTTTCATTTTAATTTTCTAATGAGTTAATAAGCATTTTAAAATACACTTGTTAGCCACTAGCAAATGCTTTTTTTTTTGAGAATCCCTATTCAGTTTACCAATTGTAATAAGGATATTTGTTTATTCTTATTAATTTGTAGGAGTGTTATTATATTATGAATATGACCCCTTCATCAGCTGTGTCTTCTTCCACTTATGGAATTATCTTCCATTCATACAAGGTTTCTTTTGAGTAACGGACATCTTAACTCTAATTTTAAACTGATTGTTGTTTGTATTATTTTTCTTTAATCCAGGCTCATAAGTATGACTTTTTAAAATCATCCATAATCTAAATATTTATCATTTACATTTAATTTTAAAATTCACATGTAATTTACTTAATTTTACTATTTTTGAGATAAAATTTATATAACCAAAAAATTTACCTTTGAAAGTATACAATTCAGTGACAGCTGGTATATTCACAAATTTGTACAACCATCAAATTATCTAATTCTGGAATATTTTCTTCAACTCAGAAAGAAACCCAGTACCGTTTAGCAGTCATGCCTGATTTCTTCCTTCTACTAAGCCTATTGAATCACTAAATTACTTTCTGTACCTGTGGATTTATCTGTTCTAACCATTTCATACAAACAGAATCGTACAATAATTGACTTTTTTATCTGGCTTCTTTCATTTAGTATATTGATTCCAAATTTTATCCATATTGTATCATGTCTCAACATTTCATTCTTTTTTAATTTAATATTTCTCCATTGTGTGAACATACCACATTTTCTTTATCCATTCAATTAATGGACATTGTTCTCTCTACTTTAGGCTATGAATAACTCAGTTATGAAATTTCCTAAACAAGTTTTATGCTTATATGTTTTCAATTCTCTTGGTTAACTACTTAGAAGTACAATTATTGAGTCATATGGTAATGTTGCTTTGAACTTTTTGACAACTACTAAAGCATTTTTCAAAGATCGTGCACCATTTTACATTGCCAGCAGGAATGAATGAAGGTTCCAGTTTCTCCACATCCTCATCAACGTGTTATTTTCTGTATTTTTGATTAAAGCCATTCTAGTGGATATGTGGTATCCCATAGATATAGTGGTATAGATATACATATGATACACATATATATAAAAACATTAAAAAATGTTTAGTGTTGCCAAACCAACAATGATATGATGAGCAATGTCACTGAAGATGAAATGGGAGAGAAATAAAGAAAAAAACATGACTTTGAATATCAGGAGTTTAAATAATGTCCCTAATGTCAAATTTGTAGTAACTGTGTAACCAGGTCTTCTGACACCTTTATAAATGTCCTATAGCAAAGCTTTTAATTTCAACTTAATTTGTAAAATCCTCTTTGGTTTTGGGGGGGTGCAAATACTAGTGTTTGCCATGTTTTATTCAACCAACATTCAGCATATTATTTTATTATGTTATATTCTAGCCAAAACCATTTCATTTTTATTAATTAGCTATTCTCCGAATTTGTTCATAGATCTCTAACTCTACCTTTTGAATTTCTTCCTATGGAGTGTTGTCAGTGGGTCAGGCTGGTGAAGCAAAGTATATTCATGTACATTTGATCATGAGCATATCAGCAAAGGCATGAAAAACGAGTACACAAGATATTGTTTAGCTTAACATGTTGAACAAATTTATTTTCATTCATATCTCAGATTCTTGTCTATATAATTTCAGAAAATTTTTTTCAACAGCACTTATTTGTCATCTCCATATCAATTATCCTTCTTTTTTGTAGTCAGACTAATGACAGAACTATATACTTACTTTGTCATTCCCATTTTATTCTAATATTTTTAAGTACCTTGTAAAACATGATATGTTCTTCTGGATCCAAACAAGTTCTTGATGATAGAATCTTTTATTGACTGTTATTTTATCAAAATTGTCTTTAATTTAAAACATGCAAAATATTTCCAAAGAAATATGACCATATATAGAATAACTGACACTTTTCTTTACTATATATTATTTAAACAAATCATTTATCTTTATATATTAACCTCCCTCAGCAATCGGGGATATCTTTGATTTACAAATTATTCTCCTTTTTGTGAGAGTTACATGTTTCTCTTTGCTTTCACCAGACATTTTCTGCTGATTTGCTGATTACCTACTTGTCTTTCTGACTTTATCATAGCAATCCTATTCCCAGCTAAGCATCGTTGCATATAGAGTTTTGTAATACTTCTTCAGTCTGTGTCTTCAGTCAGCCAGAGGAAAGCAACCAAAATCAGTGCTGTCACAAACACTGTAAATAAGCTATAATGGAAAAAATAAAAATCATAAGAAAAAAATTTTTAAAAATAAAAACTCAAAAAACCCCAAACAAAATCAGTGCTATCATTCCTCCTCATAGATCAATGCTTCACCTTAGATTTCTTGAAACTTAGTGTTATAAGCAGTTTTGAAATCACTAAGACTTCTAATAAGTTTGACATGTTTCTATATAAGCTTCATTTAATCAAAGTAAGTCCAGTGTTTATTTGTATAGTTAGTTATACTGTTTTAGTGGGTTTAACTTGAGAATAAACGGTGAAGAGTGGTTATTCAAACAGGTCCTAGTAGAATATAAAATACTTTACATAAGTGAGTAAAGCAGAGTTCCCCTTGAGACTCAGCAGGTAAGAAGCCCACGTTGTCTCTGTGAGGATGTGGGTTCAATTCCTGTTCTCGCTCAGTGGGTCAATGATCTGGCATTGCTACAAGGAGCAGCGTAGGCTGCAAATGCAGCTCAGATCTGGTGTTGCTGTGGCTCTGGAACAGGACTCAGCTGCAGCCCTGATTCAACCTTTACCCTAGCCTGGGAACTTCCATATGCCATAGGTAAAGACATAAAAACAGAACAATATTAAAATATTTTAAAAAATAAAGTGAGTAAAGCTATCTTTTAGAATAATTAAAAATGGAAGAAAATGGAGCAGAGCTAAACAAAAATGGGTTAACCATAAATGACATTTATTTGAAAAATAGTTATAACTGTATTTAGCTAGGATTTACTAAGTAGAATGTCAAAATAGGCGATATGTCTGTCAGAGTCCCTCACCTGTTGATCTATGATTTTCTATTTTAGTGTTGGAAAATTTTGAGTTACTGATACCAGTCAAAACTAAAATTAAACAATTAAAAAATATTAATAACTATTGGAGCCCTATTATACAATATTAATTGATTTCCCCCAGACATGTTGAAAACTTTTAAATGAGCATATAATATACAGGCCTACATTATGAGCACTTTTATGCCAAATGATAGTAAAATTATTCTGTGTATATTAGTTTAATCTGATACAACAACAAACATTTATTTCTCACCATTCTGGAGACTGGGAAGTCCAAGATCAAAGTGCTAGCAAATGTAGTATCTGGTAAGATCCTGCTTCCTTGTTTGGTCTAATTAAACCAAATCATCCATTTCAGTACCATTTTAAAGGTACTAAACCTGCTAGCCACTTGCCTTATCTACTCAGGGACTCCTGTAACCATCAAAATCAAACATTTCATCTGTGGACTATATGGATCTTAATGCTCTAATACAATAATCTACCAGAATTTTACCTGACAAGTAAAAAACATCTATAAATTTTGAACTTCATAGGATTTTTCAGTTAAAAAAAAAGTTATATAATTTTTTCCATCCCTAAAATGAAGGCATGTGATGTAGAAAAAAAGTTGAAAATAGTTGGATAATTAATCAAAAGTATCTTCTACACTTGTTAAACCCTTAAAGAATCAACTGTGAGGAGGGTAATGAATCTCTTAATTGGTGACCATCTACTATATTTACCGTAGTAGATGGATGAATTATTTTCTGACAGCAAGGGAATGAAATTAATCTTATTAGAATTTGGAAGGAAGTGTGACTTCTATACACACAAAATTTTAAAATGTATGTCTCTACTAACTGTTATTCAATTATAAAAGACATGAAATTTCAGTAGATTAATTTAAGATTTGCTTTGTATTTTGTAGACATTTCCTTAGACAGTTAACATTCTAGGAACTGGCAAGCAAACATTATAGGTAAATCCTGAACAAAGGCACATAGATTGAAACACAAAAATTGTCTTTTCTTTTTCAATTCTATTGCTAGGAAATTCAAATCCCATTTTGCTTTTACATGATTATGCATGGAATTATTTTTCATTATATTGCTTCAAAGATACCTACTGTAATCAACTGGTGCTTAATGGCTTGATCTCAATGATAACATTATGAAAATAGTCAACTACACTGGTGATATAAAAATTCTTAAATTCATGAATATAATAGTTTTAAAACTGATGGAAGCTCAAAAAACAGAGTAGAATTGGATTATAATTATATAAAGATTCAACAGCTTAAATAACAAAAGAAAAAAAGGAGATTATTTAGGTTGGAATTTCTAGAAACGGAGGCATTTTAAAAAATTCATTTAGGAGTTACCATTGTGGCTCAGTGGAAGTGACTCTGACCAGCGTCCATGAGGATGCAGGTTAGATCCCTGGCCTTGCTCAGTGGGTTAAGGATACAGCATTGCTGTGGCTGTGGTGTAGGCCAGTGGTTACAGCTCTGATTTGACTCTTAGCCTGGGAACCTCCATATACCATGGGTGTGGCCCTAAAAGATAAATAAATAAATAAATAAATAAATAAATATGAAAATTAATTTATTCAACCTATTCACTTTTAAAAATTTGGTTTTAGTTATTTTCATGTTACTTTTCCCAGTTTTATTGAGATATAATTGGCTCTAGTAATTTATTTACTTTTTCAACTACTTCATAGCTTACTGGATCTATTGGGATTTTGGAAAACCCCATAATATGTGACTATTTTGGGAAACTCCTTAGTCACTTTAGGTTGCAATAACAAAAATGCTATAGGCATGGTAGCTTAAATGATAGAGAGTAATTATTACAGTTTTGGAGGCTGGGAAGTCTAATATCAAGGTATTGGTCAATTTCTTCTGGCTTGCCAGGTGACTTCTTTCTGTCTGTGTGCTCACATGGCCTTTCATCACTGCAAAAAGAAAAAAAAAAGAAAAAAGAAAATAAAATTTAAAAAGGAAGCTATCTGGTTCTCTTCTTTTGAAGGCACTAATACCATAGTGAGGACCCCATTTCATGACCTCATCTAACTCTAGTTAAGTCCCTATCTCTAAATGCTGTCCCCAAGGGATTAGTACTTTAACATATGAATTTTGAAGGAAATCAACAGTCAGGGACTCTTTGTATGCTAACATCACTTGGAGGGATGTGAGAAAATATCCTGGGTGATATCAGAAAGGATTTCTCATAAGGAAACTGCTGATTAACAAAGCTCTCTAAATCGAACTGGCATTTTCAGGAAGATACTGGGACCATAACACAAGTTGCTACTACAGGCCTTAAGAGCCTATTTCCATTTCCTCCTGATATTTAATTCCTGCCAAAGCGTATGCAGTCATTCCCTTCATTTGATTCTTTTTCAGGTTCAAGCAAAATGTAAGTGAGTTATAGATAGGAGTAATAAGATTAATGAAAAAAGGGCAGAAAAAAGTTGAATAAAAAGTAAATCTGCTTAAAAGGTCAAACTCAATACTGTCTGTCTGCCTGTGTTTGCTGTGTAGACTGAAATTAATCATCCAAATGCTACAACTTCTTAGTCAGTTGGTCAGGTAAAAAAAAAATTGAACACAGAAAGAAGGGATTATCCAAAGTCCTATGATATAGAAACAAAATTGTGAAAGTTTTTATAGTCTGATCAGACCAAAGTTTATTTAGATAATGTGGATAAGTTCTGTCCTAGAGGAAGAAGTGCTAGTGATTGAAATAGTTTTGGTAGATTATGAGTTAATAGGATTTATAGGGAAACCATTTACTAAGATTTAAAAATCATGGATCATGTGATCATAAATAAAATTCAGGTGATATTCATTGTAGCTGGCCTGAAGAATCTCAACAAGTTCTATCTAATATATCTGAAAATTAAGTAGTGAGAAGGAGAAAAATGTCACAAGGCAGAGAGGGTCTTGAGAAGATTTTCTGTTTTAGAAATGGAGTTCCATGATGGGAACAGGAAGCTTTATAAATCTGGTCTAATTATAATGTCAAAATTTGCTGCTGCTTGGCTGGAACTCAAACATTAAAATAATCCTGGTTATTCACTCAGGGAGGGATTTTCATTACGTTATCAGAAATGGAATCAGAATTGTATACTATGAAATCCTAGATTACCAAGCTAAAAAAAAATATATTATGAAAAAGGTGTTGAGTTTAGAGTACTTTGAAAAGAAAGTATAGCTTATACTATATCTCCCTAGCAGTTTTAGTAGGCTGAATAAATATTATGTTCAATATTCAATTAGAAGGAATAATCCATATTGTAGACAATCAGAGTCTAATGCCTAGAGCAATCAGTAATCTGTAATTAATGAACGCTACATTGCAATACATTTCTTTACAGGACCATCCTTTTATAATCAGTCAGGGATTATGTCCCCAGAAATATTTTGGAATATAATCACTTAAACTTGACCTGTTGTAAATAATCCTCTTTCTGGCTGATACAGGGGTCAAAAAAGGGGATATTTCTGGAAAGGATGTATCTTTAATAATGACCGATCCTTGTGAACAAATTATTTACATGTTGAATTACACGGATAGTGGTATAATTACAGATATATTGTAGACAGAAAGAGTTCATTAAAATAAATATTTTATAATATTGACTGTATAACTGATTTACATTGATAACTTGAAATGATAAACCCTAGCTTCCCAAAATATAGAAAACAGTTGCCCAAGTTACACATGATTGAAGATAAAGTAACAAATTAACAAATCAACCTACTTGCTGAAAGCAATACATGTTCTTACAAAAAGGTGAAGAACAGATTTTTCAGTTGTTTAAACAATATGAAACCCTCAAAGAGAACTGAAAACTGTAGTTTATTTCCCTATGACTGTTTTCCCTAAACTAATTACTCTATTGAGTATTTCATGTAGGTATTGACATAGTAATAAAAAATATTTAGGATGTTATCGGGGGGTATTGTCATTATTGTAGAAGGCTTATAAAGAAGAAAAATCTGATGAATTAATATGATGACTATGGGAAATTGCAAGCCAAGCGATCTATTTAAGGGCTATATTTCAAGGGAACAGAGACTTATTCCTAATTATGAAGGAACCCTAGAGAAGACCTCTGAGCTAGTCACCTACAGTTAAATCTAGGCTAATGTACTTGTTTAGAATGGTACTAATACTTGCTCAGAC
Source organism: Catagonus wagneri (assembly GCA_004024745.2). Taxonomy (NCBI): domain Eukaryota; kingdom Metazoa; phylum Chordata; class Mammalia; order Artiodactyla; family Tayassuidae; genus Catagonus; species Catagonus wagneri. The sequence goes on along the minus strand of PVHT021183618.1, from coordinate 2,922,078 downwards.
ATGTTACCATGCTGATAAGAGTGATGGATGCAAATATTCCTAGAAAAAGGTATATTCACCTTATATTATTATAATTGATGTATGATGGCAGGCAGACAGTGGCTGAATTTCTCTATGCCCTCATTGTCTGGGAGTGGCCACAGTGATTTATCCCTCTCTTTCTACTGTACCAGTCAAAAAACCTGACTAGGCCTTGACCTTTATGATTTCTTTCATTCTGCTAAATTTGGTTTTTCGTCTGTTCTTTCTCTAGTTGCTTTAGGTGTAAATAAGATTGTTTATTTGAGATTTTTCTTGTTTCCTGAGGTGGGCTTGTATTGTTATAAAATTCCCTCTTAGAACTGCTTTTGCTGCATCCCATAGGTTTTAGATTGTTGTGTCTTTGTTGTCATTTGCTTCTAGGTATCTCTTAATTTACTATTTGATTTCTTCAGTGATCCATTGGTTAGTAGTATGTTGTTTCGTCTCCAAGTGCTGGTGTTGATTTCTAGTCTTATAGTGTTGTGGGCAGAAAATATTCTTGGTATGATTTCAATTTACTTAAATTTACTGAGGCTTCATTTGTGGCCCAGAATGTGATCTATACTAGAGAATATTTCTTGTGTACTTGAGAAGAAAATGTGTTCTGCTGCTTTTGGATGGAATATTTTATAAATATCTATTAAGTCCATCTGGTCTAATGCATCATTTAAGGCATGTGCTTCCTTGTTGATTTTCTCTCTGGATGATTTGTCCATTGCAGTGAGTGGGGTGTTAATTAAAGTCCCCTGTTATTATTGTGTTATTATGGATTTCTCCTTTTAACACTCTTAGCAGTTGCCTTATATATTGACATGATCCTATGTTGGGTCCATATATATTTACAATTGCTATGTCTTCTTGGATTGATCCTTTGATCATTATGTAAAACCCTTCTTTGTCTCTTACAGCATTCTTTATTTTAAGGTATATTTAGTCTGATAGGATATTCCAGCTTTCTTTTGATTTCCTTTTGCATGGAATATTTTCTTCCATCCTCTCACTTTCAGTTTGTATGTGTCCCTACAACTGAAGTGGGTCTCTTGTAGACAGCATATATATAGGTCCCGTTTTGTATCCATTCAGCCAGTCTTTGTCTTTTGGTTAGGACATTTAGTCCATTTACATTTAAGGTAATTCTTGATATGTATGTTCTTATTGCCATTTTATTAATTGTTGTGGCTTTGTTTTTGTTTTGTTTTTTCCTTCTCTTCTCTTGTGGTTTGATGACTATCTTTAGTGTTGTGTTTGGATTGCTTTTTTTGTGTGTGTATGTATCTCTTGTAGATTTTTGGTTTGCAGTTACCATGACGTTTAGATATAGGAGACTATATATGTGTGTGTGTGTGTGTGTGTGTGTCTATATAATCATGCATACAAGATTGTTTTAAGTTGCTGGTTTCTTAATTTTAAACACATTTCCAGTATCCTGCTTTTGTACCCCTCCTTTTCTCACAGTTTCTGGTTCTGCTAGCATATTTGTGTGCAGATGTTTTCCTACGTTTACTATATGTATGCTTTTACTGGTGAGCCTTGTCATTTATAATATTTTTGTTTCCAGTTGTGGCCTTTTTGTTTCCACCTAGAGAAGTTCCTGTAGTATTTGTTGTTTAATGATTTAATGGTGCTGAATTCTCTTAGCTTTTGCTTATCTGTAAAGCTTTTGATTTCTCCTTCAAGTCTGAATGTGAGGCTTGCTGGGTAAAGTAATCTTGATTGGAGGTTTTTGCCTTTCATCACTTTAAGTGTATCATGCCACTCTCTTCTGGCCTGCACAGTTTCTGCTGAAAAATATGCTTATAACCTTATCGGGGATCCCTTGTATGTTATTTGTTTCTTTTCCCTATCTGCTTTCAATATTTTATCTCTGTCTTTAATTTTGGTCAGTTGATTAATGTGTGTCTTGGGGTGTTCCTCCTTGGGTTTATTTCATATGGTATTTGTTGTGCTTTCTGGATTTTAGTGAGTTATTCCTTTCCCATGTTAGGAAATTTTTCAGCTATTATCTTTTCAAATACTTTCTCTGGCTCTTTCTCTCTCTCTTCTCCTTCTGGAATCCCTATTATATGGATTTGGCGTGATTAACATGGTCCAAGAGTTCTCTTGGATTGTCTTCATTTCTTTTCAATCTTTTTCCTGTTTTCTCTTCTGCTTCAGTAATTTCCACCAGTCTGTCCTCCTCCTTGTTTATTCATTCTTATGCCTCCTGTGTTCTGCTGTTGGTTCCTTCTAGTGAATTTTTTATTTCAGTTATTATAATTTTAATCTCTGCTTGCTTAACCTTTAAATCTTATATTTCTTTGTTCAGTGTTTCTTGTAATTTATCAATATTTGCCTCCAGTTTATTTTTAAAATCTTGAATCCTCTTTACTATCATTAATCTGAAGTCTTTTACATGGAGGTTGGTAATCTCCAGATCACTTAGCTGTTTTTCTGTTTTTTTTTTTTTTCTTGTTCCTTTATCTGAGTCATAATTCCATGCCTTTTCACTTTGAATAGGTTTTGTGTGCTCTCCTTTTCCAGGCAGGCAATAGGGTTGTAGCCCCTCTTGCTTCAGAAGTCTTTCCCTCTTGTGAGCAATGGCATTTTTCTGTTCTTTTCTTCTCTTTTTCGTCTTTTTAGGGTCACACCTGTGGCATATTGAAGTTACCAGGCTAGGGGTCAAATTGGAGCTGTAGCTGCTGGCTTATACCATAGCCACAGCAAAGTGGGATCCAAGCCACATATGCAACCTATTCCACAGCTCATGGCAACACCAGATTTTTTACCCACTGAGTAAGGCCAGGGATCAAACCTGCATCCTCATGGACACTTGTAAAGTTCATTTACCACTGAGCCATGACAGGAACTCCAGCAATGCCATTATTAATAGACTAGAGCAGTCAGGGGATGACGAAAATTTAAAAAGGATGAATCAAGAGTTTTAGATACAGTGAAAATAAGACACAGATCTGGAGATAATATGTGGCTGCTAAGGAGACTATATTGGATTCTTAAAATAATTGTATAAGTACTAGTTCTATCTAAACAGTGATTCAAAGCTGTTAAACAACTGGCCAAGACTGAGACAGATTTGGGGGGGAGGGGGAATGATTAATGCCAACTTGCTTTCAGGGTTTTCTTGGTCTTCATTTATTATCAGGTGTTAACCAATAAGCCAACCTGTTTCAAACCATGAGGAGAAGTTGGTGCTTTAAATAAAATGGCTATGATTATTTCAAAATATGATCCATTAATATAGCTATATAATCAGTTAATTTTGCTTTGTTATTTGTTAAAATTAATATCTGTTTTCTCCAGTGGCATGTTGCCAGTAGTTGAGCACAATGTTACATATTTTTGAGAAGCAAACTTTGTGTAGATGGCCTAGAATTGAAAGACTAGTGTCCTCCTACTTGTCTTTTAAACATCTGTTCCCCTGCCTGAATGGTTTGTAATATCAAAAATTGATAGATGTGTGTATACCTACGTTTACTTTTCTTTCCCTGGGTTTTTGTATGTCCAAATATTGTGACAAACGTTTTGAGGGAAAACTGTTTTCACTGAACTTAAAGAAAAAGAAAAAAATGTCCTGTCAACTTATAAAGCCAGTTCACGCAAACAACATAAAGCAATAAATGAGTTTCTGTTCAGTGTAAAATTTCATTTTTAGCAAGATTATTACTGTTTTTAATATTCAAACAAGATCAAAACTGTAATAACACATTTTCATATCATCAAGAAGTAACAATTATATGAACTAAATAAGTTTGTGAAATATCCACACAAATATCAGAATTCACTCTTCCTCATTTTTCTTGCTCACTTGGATACAACTGTGTTAATTCAATAGTTATTTGTTTACAGATGTTGAATTATATTTATGCTGCTTTTAATTTTAGTGAAAGTTTCACTATGAGAAACGCTCTAATAAATTTTGAATTTTTCTAATTGAGAATCATTCTTTGCAAAGGACAGGTATCTATTCAGCAATACCAAATATAACTGAAAAGAAGTGATTTATTTCAAGTACAGCAGGTGTTCTTAAGACTGGACTTAGTCATTATAAATCAGGCACCTAAGTCTCCCAAGCTGATAGTTACAAACACTGATACTATACTCTATATCCTATCAAGTCATTACCCTAGTTTTCTATTAATAATAATTTCAGGTCTCCATCATTACCAGTAAAGATATTCTATGGATATTTTCATTTATGAAGTACATAAGGACTATGAACTTAAATTACACAACTAACCAGAATTATGTAGACATTTTATAAATTTATTACTGGAAATGTTCTTGAAAGATCAAATTAAATAAAACATTTCAGGCATATTTTATACTTCTGTAATTGTGCAAGAATCTCTCTCAGTAGTGTATTTTATTATTCACTATTTTTATTTTCATTCATTCTCTATCTGTGCTTTTCTCTAACCACACTAAATGAGACCTATTCTAGTTTCAACTATAGTGTTTTGCATGAATTTCAATAAATACTGAGATTATATACACTTGGAAAAATGCAAAATTTTATTCCTCCAGCAATTTCAGAGCTGTGGATTTGATAATATGACTTGTGATTCTCCAGTTTTTCATGTCTCAAAATTAAATAAAATCTAACAGGATTAGTGGTCTTTGAAACACAATTTGGGAATTCCCATTGTGGCTCAGTTGGTTAAGATCCCAACATAGTGTCCATGAGGATTCAGGTTCAATCCCTAGGCTCACTCAGTGGGTTAAGGATCTGGTGTTGCCACAAGCTGAGAGGTAGGCTACAGATGTGGCTTAGATCTGGCGTTGCTGTGGCTGTCATGTAGGCTGGCAGCTGCAGCTCTGACTCAACCACTAGGCCCAGGAACTTCCATATGCCATTGGTGTGGCCCTAAAAAGAAATAAATAAATAAAAGTGATTGGGTCAATGATGGCCCATCTCCATTTAAAATAGAGTCAATATTTCTCTTTCAAATCCATAATATTAGTTTATTGAACATTACTCTGATATTAAAAGCATACCAAGCTAATTTTCTCTTAAAATTTTACAGCTTGGGGAGGTTCTACTGTGGCACAGTGGATTATGAATTCAGTTGTAGAGCCTTGGGTCACTCTGGATGTGTGAGTTCAATTCTCAGACCTATGCCTAGGTTAAAGGATCCAGCATTGGCACAGCTGCTGCATAGGTTGTATCTGTGAATGGAATTCATTTTCCCTGGCTCAGAAACTTCCATATGCCACAGGAGCAGCCATAAATTATGAAAAGTAAATACATAGCTTGGCTTCTCAGGAAGCATGATAGAAGAGGCGGAATTGAACTTGAGTACTGTTAGCTCTCTTTATTGCCTTGAGGAATTGGTAGAGGATGGCATAGAGTTTTCAGTGAAATCTTTTCAAAATTCAACTTAGAAAAAGGAATTGGTTGTGGGCCAAACTGCTTTAGTCCATATAAACACCTTATCTGTTGATACTTTACAAGTATTACACATTAATTTATTATTATATGTAAATAATTATTTCACAAATTTGATACTTTTTAAGGTGGCAAAACAGGAATAATTTTAGACTCCCTTCTTTTACCTTTTTTTTTTTATTACTCCCTTTTTACTTTGATTCCATCTTAGAGGCTGCTTATCAAAATAGCATTTTTTTTTTTTTTGGCTCCACCCATGGCATACAGAAGTTCCCAGGCCAGGGATCAATTCCGAACCAAGTTGTGACCTATGCCACAACTACAGGAACACCAGATCTTTAACCTCCTGCACCACAGCAGGAACTCCAACAACATTAGTTTAGGCATGCTATAGAAGACATGACCCATTTACTGCAGAATGGCCAATTATAATAACCCATAGCAATTATTTCTGTCAGAATTTAGAACCAGGAAGTATTGTCTGGTTTCTAATAATCTGATCTAGATTTTACATCATGGGCAATATGAATCTTTGATCTAATTGTTTCTTCTCTGTTGTCTATTAGGGAAATTCAAAGCTTAATTTGTGGTTGATTTTTAGTAATTGTAAGATATTAGGGCATACATTTTGTGTACTAAAATCAGCTTAATTTCTGTTGATTGTTGTAGTTGTTTATCCCTTTGCACAAATCTCTTTATGTGTCTTTTTACATTGCATTTCTATGTCTTTCATTTCATGTCTAACCTATGGTTGAGAGTTATAAAAGAAAGTTAAAAAAACACTCCTTACTATATTTTAAATTTCTTTCTTTTTTTTATTGATCCTTAGTTTTGTCTTTGTTAGGCTGTTTATAATTTTTTAAGTTTTATATACTTTATTTATACATATATATACATATGTGTGTGTGTGTGTGTGTGTAAGGCTGTGTAACACTCACTGAATCTAGAATACAGAATTTTTTTCATTCTATTGAAAATCATATAAAAGATTTTATTTAGCATCTCTTTAAGGTGCTTCTAGTTATAATATTTGCAGGACCTCTGAAATTCACTTAGTTAAGATGTTGAAAAAGTGTTTTAAGTACATACTTTAAAAAGGTCATATTTAAAGACTGTGCTTTCTGACAGCTGTGAAATAACGATGTAATTACATCATAACTGTGAAATACAACTTTTTTCCTGTAGAAAGTGGATATTTTGCCAATTCTGACATGTATATACTGCAGCTTTAGGCCATATCATATTTCCTGATTAATTAAATTCTGCTGTCCTTGTCAAATTCATCACTACCTTATCCAAAAGTTGAGCTAAGCAGATTAAATACCTAAAACAAGAGTTGGTAGTTTGAAAATACAAAAAAGTACACTTTTTCTTGTAATTATACCATTAGAGACAGCATATATAGAAAAACATACATTAAGTAATTTTATTGCAACCATTTTGATGATTAATTTTTTTTCTCATCAACAGTTGTAATAACATAGGTTTCATATGAATTGGTGGAATCATCCTCAAATATTAGTTTAAAAGTATCCAATTGTCCCCAAATGACTCTTTTAATTTAGAAATATTAGTGTGGAAGTTCAAATTATTAACTTACATATCAACACAGGGGAAAGAGTATGTAATCCTTTTAGAAAAAAATCAACTTTAGTTACAAATCATGCAGTAATAAGTTTGGCCATGTTATCATGAAAGAAATATAAATGCATTGATTCATAAAATCTAATTCATTTGATAAGCACTTTAAATTGAAACAGAGAACATTAGTTACAGCAAGTTTTATAGTTACATAAGAGCTTTTTAGAATTATAATAGATAGTAATTTTTATGAGCAGACTTTATATTATAATCAAGCTTTTCTTCTCAAAAAAAGTGTGATTTCTTTTAATATGGCATATCTACCATTTTGATTCAGTCTTTGTCTTCTTTAGAACCTAAGAGTAAGTCTTTGTTCTTGACCTCAAAAACTAAAGAATAAGATAAATATACAGAAGGCATCTAAAGAGCATGAAAAACAGCAGAAAATGTGCAGCCCACTCTGATCAATGATAGTTAAGCCAAGGGTTTGAATATGTGTGTTATTTATCAAGGCTGAGGAAGATGGAGGCTAATGGAAGCATTCTAGTCATGGACACTAGCATAACGAAAGAGATGCAGATCGTAAGTATAATAAGGCATTCAGGCAACTACAAGATCTTCAGTATAACTACAGGATAAAATATGGGATGTGAGATAGTAGAAGACTAGTTTAATTGGTGAAATGAATAAAGGCTTAAAGATGAGAAGTCCAAGAGTTTGAAATATATCCTGATGCCAAAGTCCTTAACTTAGAAATCCTCCAAGTTACCAAAGGCCTTTAAACAAATAGCAGTGACATTTTTACATGACAATTTCTCACATAAAAATGCTAAATTAAATTCTTAAAGTGTACTTAAAAATTTAAAAATCTATATGTATCAACTATCATAATAAAACATAAGAACTTAAAATATTATTTCCTGATCACTGAAGAATTAATACGGTCATTGAAAATTGCATTTAAAATAGTGCAATATATACATTGATGCTGTAATAGAAAACCTACATTTAAAATAAGTACTATGAATAAATTATAACAATAAACACATTTATTGAGAGGACTCAGAAAATAAAAAGCATTTTCCTATATTGAACCATTATTAACTGAGATTGATAGTGAAAAAATTGTGATAGAAAGAAGCAAGGAGTGTTGAAGCAGTCAGTGGATGGATTGCTGAAGGTGACATCCAGAGGAAGAAGGTGATGAAGGAGAAATATTAAGCAAATATCAGACCCAAAGAACTGACATAGTTTCCCTATATATGTTACTGCTTTGGAGACAACAGAATAGCAAGCTTCATGCTACTTCTCACTTACCAGAGTCAGACATCTCTGACCCATGTATAATGGCTCCAATGGAAAGAATCTCTCCCCTGTCTCCTCCCCATCAGCTTTACAAAGCCTTCTAAGAGTCTGAGTCTCTTGCTACACAATTTTCCTTCCTCCCCCTAATCAAACCTATCAGATCTGCATTGTGTTGTGGCGGTCCCTTTACTTCATAGATCTTTCAGTTATTCCCTGTTGTCTACTTCCTGGAGAATCTGAACCATCATAGTAAGAAACATCATAAAATATTTAAAAGAAAGCTTTTCATCATGTAGCTGAGGCACTTAAGGTTTCGTTTAGCATTATGTTTGATGATCCATATATTCCTTAAAAGTACATATATGACACCTGTGATTTCATTGTGTGCTTCCAAGTTATCATCATCTCCATCTTCTTCAGATGAGGATTACATAGCCTTTTGAACAAGTGTAGTTAGTAATTTCCCTGCATGCAGTTTTAAGAGCTGTCTGGCATATTTTCTATCAACTTATTCAAAGTTAATATCCCTGTTCAGGAATATTAATTTTCACTCTATCCTCAACCACCTTTACAAAACTTTTTAAGTCAACCACAAATTGTGAAGTTAGTTTCTTATTATATCTCTTGGTGTTGATGTAAAAAAAAAAAAAATGCCATACTAGGTTGGTAAATTCTAAATCCTGTTTTTGTGTAAATGTTTCAAGAGTCTTAGTAAAGCTTCTGCCTGGATCGTGTTTTGCATAAATAATTGAGATATTATGTTTTGAGAAATGTGATAACCTCAAGGGTAATATTTTTGCATAAATAATTGAGATAGTATGTTTTGAGAAATGTGATAACCTCATGGGTAATAAACATATGGTGCTTGGTTTAAAAATGCAGTGTCACATTTGGAAGGAAGAAAATCATGTGGGTGGTAGGGCTGAATTCCACATTCCTGCATGAATGTTAAGAGGTCAAAAATGTTTAGAGCCTAGTTTGCAATATTTGTTTAAATTAAGGGTCTGAGATAAGATCGTACCTAATTCTCAAAAATTTTACTTTGTCAAGTAAGCTTTGAGAATTTCCAAGTAACTTGCAATTTTCCTTTGGTCATTGCTTTGAGTAAATATATTTTCCAGAATATATGATAGATTAGTTTGGGTTAAACATAATATTATTAACACAAGTACCTGGATAAGTAGATTCAGCCAGCTAGAAGATTTAAAAGCCATGTGAAAATACTTATCTTCTCCTGAAAGATAAACCTACCGAAGAATGCTTCTTCCGAAGCAATCCTATCTCATCTATAGAAAAATTTTGTTTATCAGTATAGCCACCTCTGATTATTTTTTTTTAATAGTTGGGACAGGAAAATAGCAGTTTCTTCAAAGAGAGTTTATGTAGCTTTTGATGATATAAGTTATCTCAGTCTGCTCAGACTGCTATAACACAATACCATAGATTGAATGATTTAAACAACAGACATTAATTTCTCACATTTCTGGAGGGTGAAAGTCCAAGTCCAAGACCAAGATTCCAACAGATTTGGTTTGGGGTTATGGCCCTGTTCCTGGCTTACAGATGGCCTACATCTTGCTGTGTGTTCACATGACTTCCTCTTTGTGCACAAGGATAAGGAGAGAGAGCTCTGATCTCTCATTCCCTTCTTATAAGGGCACAAATCTTATCATGAAGGCACCGCTTTCATGTCCTCATCTAAACCTAATTACCTCCCAAAGGCTTCACTTTCAAAAACTGTTATGTTGAGACTTAAAGCTTTAAAGTATGAAATTTGAGAAGATAGAAATTGTCCATTGATAACATGAGCATAGCTTGAATCTTGATTCTGTTGAACTTCTCAGGCTTGCTTTGAAAGACAATTTTTTGCCAGTTCATTTTCCTCTGCCATTTCCTTCATCTTGAACTTCTCTGACATTGTTATTGTCATCTGAATCAATAATGGTAATGAACCTGAGCCCTTGAGTAACTTGTATCTCTATCATTTTGTCCATTATTTTGCATGCTTTTCCAAAAAATATGTTATATTTTCTCTTCCTACATGTGATTGCTAATTCATAAATTTTGTTTTATAATCCATATAGTATATACTCTGATAATGTGTTCTTCAGCATACATGCAGTTTCTCTAGTATGCTCTTTTTTGTCAAAATATCTTAGCTTTATTTCATTGAAACAAAGCTTTCTCATTCACTTTGCTTTCATTTCCAAGTTTTCCTTAATAACATTTTCAATGCTTTTATGTTCATTGTATAACACTAGACAAAAACAAAAGCTGAAAGTAAAAGACACTGTGGAAAAATATTGGAGACAAGTGCAGAAAGGTGAGGAAAATCTCCTACCAAGGCCAACATCACGATACTTCTATTTCCATCAATATCAGAACAATTAAAGTACATTTTAAATGGTCTCCACATAATTCTGAAATTCTTTAAACTGTATTGGGAATATAACTCAAGTTGTTTTTCCTTTTCCACATATTGTTTCATCTAAAGTATTGCTTTGAATTTAAAGGAGGTACTTTTTATCCTGCATAAAGTTTAGTTAAGAGTTTTGAAATGTATGTTGTATAAAAATTCCAGCACATTTTGATAGACTAAAAGGTTAAATCCTACTTATTCTTTTAATTTTCCTATGATATTAGATCTTTGTAAAGAATTCCCTCACCTGATACATCTCTTTTGGGTCTCTTTTCATTATTGATTTCTCATATGACATGATAATTAGGTTCCTATATTTGTCTTATTAATCACGAACAAATTGAATGCAAGAACTAAGTTGTTTTTCCTTGTATTCTGAGTTTTCATGATAGCAAATTGCAGACAACATATTAATCTCAATGTCTCCTGAACTGAATATAGAATGCATAGTAAAGTACTGATGACTTATGGATGTAGAACAGCTGCCACAGCTCTTAATCTGCTTTAGTAAGCTTTGCTATCAGGTGGAATTCAAAGATTGAGAAAGAGTATTCAAGGAGAAGTTAGGATGATGGGTCATGTCAAATAAAAATAACCCCTATGACTTAAGTAGTTATTCAAAAGTCAGCTCTATCTCTCGTTTCATCCTTATGTTTTTCTCTTTAAATGTTTCATTTTCATAATAGACAGTGTACATATTAGTAATCTTCATTTAGTATAACTCAAGGCACCACTATACATGTTGGTTTCTGTGAAAGTGAAGTAAAGCTGTGCAAAACAGAAGGCCTCTGTGGTTAAGACTAATGTCTCTCATTAGTTTTAAGTTTTGTTACTGATATGACAAAGAGAAGCACAAACACCAAAGAGAGACAAGAGATATTCACAGTATTTTTTAAAACAAGATTGAAGTTAATTCAGTATGTCATACGCTTTAAAAGGAATTGTTACTATAAGAGATATTTTAGCTTCAAATATTTAACAGTATTTTAATATTTATAATCATTGTCTAATATCTATTGAGCCAAACATTGGTTCAAAAAGTAATGATGAAAGTGGTCAAAAAAAAAAATACTAGCTGCTGAGTCATGGGAAGAAGCTTGAATAGATGGAACAGAAAGCAGTGAATATATATGTATGCAATTATAACAACAAACACATGTCATTACACATTTGTCCGAACTCAAAATATGCAACAGCAAAAGTAAACCCTAATGCAAACTATGGACTTTGGATGTCAGTGTAGGTTCATCCTTGATTTAAAAAAATGTACTATTCAGAAGTGGGATGTTGACAGTGAGGTAGGCTATGTATGTGTGGGGTCAGGAGGTATATGAAAAATAATTGTATCTTTCAGTTTTGCTGTGAACTTTTTTATCTGCTCTAAAAAGAAAGTCTTTTAAACAACAAAACATTGTATAACTAGTAGAAGAGAATATAAGAGAACACTTTTATAATCTTCTGGTACCGAAGATATGCTTAAAGTAGGTCAGGAGCTATAAATAAAAGAGACTAACAGAGTTGACTATGTAGAAATTACAGACCTCTTTAATGGCCAAAATCCATTCTGGCAAAATAAGCAAATTTGAAAAGAAAAAAATTGTTAAACATTATTGCACATACAAAATGTAAAAAATGTCTACATTCTTTAAAGAACATTCTAAAAAATAAAATAATTTAAATATTAATAATGAACTATACCCCTGTGTATTCATAATTCAATTTATGGAATAGAAATCCTAAGATTTTTTTGGCTGCACCCGTGACATACAAAAATTCTTAGGTCAGAGATTTGAATCCATGCCATAGCAGTGACCTGAATCACAGCAGTGACCTTAACTCACTAGGACACCAGGAACTCAAAAATCCTTTTAAAGTTCCTGTATATTCCAACCCAGTCCTAACTAGTTTTCTCCTGTGCAGAGATAACCATTATTCAGAATTTCTTTTGTTCTGTTATAGTGTTACCAAAATGAAATTTCCCCTACAAATATGTTAATTCATTTTTTAAAACTGTTAAATAAATAAAATGATTTCTATGTAAAAATACTGTCATTTTGGAGTTCCCTTCGTGGCTCAGTGGTTAACGAATCCAACTAAGAACCATGAGGTTGCAGGTTCGGTCCCTGGCCTTGCTCAGTGGGTTAAGGATCCGGCATTGCCGTGAGCTGTGGTGTAGGTTGCAGACGCGGCTCGGATCCCGCGTTGCTGTGGCTGTGGCGAAGGCCGGCAGCTACAGCTCCTGTTAGACCCCTAGCCTGGGAACTCCATATGCCGCGGGTGCGGCTCTAGATTAAAAAAAAAAGGCAAAATATACTGTCACTTTTCATAAAGTTATATATAATAAGTGATATGAATTTTAATTTAGATGCTTACTTAGCTTTTAAAAGAGCTAAATCGTATGTTTCTAATGAAAATGAAAAAAAAGCATGAGAATTTCCCTTTCCCTCAGTTATGACTTACTCTATATGAATTAGCCATCTAAAAAGGTTCAACATATTTTTAGGGTTTTTTTTTTTTGGCTTTTTAGGGCTGTACCTGCAGCACATGGAGGTTCCCAGGCTAGGGGTCTAATTGGGGTCTAATTGGAGCTACAGCTGCTGGCCTACACCACAGCCACAGCAATGCCAGACCTGAGCCATGTTTGTGAACTAACCCACAGCTCACAGCAACACCGGCTCCTTAACTCACTGAGAGAGCCCAGGGATCGAACCCACAACCTCATTGTTCTAGTCGGATTCGTTTCTGCTGCGACATGACAGGAATCCCATCTTTTTAGTTTTAATGCATCAAGAGCTTTCCAAAATATAGATGACAATTCTCATTATCCAGGAAAGGAGTTAAAATAATTCAGGTTATTCAGTGTTTATTGTTGGCAATGTTATGAACCATTTAAGTATCGAAATGCTAAGACACAGATTTTCAAATTAAGGAATATCCAAAATCTAATGTGTGGACACTGCCACTTTATGTAGAGGAAATCTGTAGAGAAACCATGTGCCAGAATGTTCTCCAAGTGGGTAGAGATTCAATGCCAGAAGATTTGCTTTATCTAAAATAACGTGATATATTTCATTTCAACAATCCTGGTAGCTGTTGGCTCTTTATCATGTAACACTGAATTCCAGTGAGGACAGTGACTGCTAAAAATGCATCTTTTTTGAGGTGGGCATTCAGAGGTAACATGCACAGCTGTGTTTCCTGACTGAGTTAACGGAGAATGAGCTATGATATTCTCAATCAGCAGGGCAAGCTGCATGTGTTCTGCTCTAGCTCATGAAGGGAGCCTCACAAGCACGCTTCAGAATGTGTAGACCATATTCTTTTTTTCTCTATAAATTTTAGTAGAAAACACACTTATTTCTCACTTACCGTCATTAATTTTTCAAACGCAATCAAGTACAGTGTTCATAATGGTTTAAAATATTTGCAAAATGTTATCTCTTTTGGGATGGGTTATCACATATTTGTAGAGGTATTTATTTCTGCAAATGAGTCATTTTTCCATTGAAGAGCTAGAATTGAAATTATAATGTTCACATATGGCAAAATGAAAATCATAATAAGAGATGGCATTTTTGAATGCATGTTATGTGCCAGGTATTATGTGAATAAATTTACATATCTTACATCCTTTAATCAACTGCCGGGGGAATGTATACTTTTATTATTCATAGCTTACAAGTGAGAAAATAGGCTGACAGGATCTGTGGGTTTTGCACAAGTTTGCAAAGCTAGTATGTGTAAGAATTTGATTTCAAGACTAGATATACTGAAAAAAATAGATACTCCCCCTTTGCTGCTTTTAGAAGTTTATATGTAGTGAAGAAGGAAAAGTACATTTATACTATTTTATATGTTATATATTCCTCAAAGGAAACATATCTGGTTTCTTCTCCATCCATAGATTCTTTCATCTGTCAGCAAGGATTTATTTACTTACTTCAGTGTGCCTGGTATTCCTTGGCTAAGCAAAAATGCTGTATACAAAATGTATAACATTTATTTTATTGTGTGAATATGTTTGAACATTACTACAAAAAGTGAAAGAGATAATTAATAGGACATTCCCTAAAAGGAATTTAAGCTTTATCCAATATACAGCATGGAGATACTGAACCAAACAAGGACCTCAACAAGATAAGGACTTCTAGAACTGTGTTGAAAAGGAGTGGCTACAGTGTGTATACTTGTCTTCTTCCTGATCTTACAGTGAAAGCTTTTAGCATTTCACCATTGAGTATGATGTTAACTATGAACTTGCCATAAACAACACTTATTAAATTGAAATATATTTTTATCTGCACTTAATTTGTTAGGTTTTTGTCGTGAAAGGGTGCTGAATTTTTTAAATATTTTAATTATCTATTGAGATCTATTATTGTACCTATTGAGATGACAAATATGAATTTTATCATTTATTCTGTTAATATGGTCCATCATATTACTTTGGATATGTTGAAGCATCTTTGTATCACACAGACAAATATCATTTGGTGATTATGTATGATTTTTTAATGGTCTGTTGAATTTACTTTGCTAGTTATTCTGTTGAGGATTTTTGCATCTATTTCATCAGGGACATTGCCCTGTGATTTTCTTTTCTTGTAGTGTTTTAAGATTTTTATTGTAGATTCTTCTCTGGTTTTGTTATTAGGATAATCTAATCTCTGATAATGAGTTTGGAAGTTATTTTTCCTTTTCATTTTGCTAGATTTTAGGAAGGGTTGACACTAAGTTTTCTTTAAATGTTTGGTAGAATTCACCAGTGAAGCCATCTGATCCTTTGCTTTTCTTTGTTGGGAGTTTTTTTTTTTTCATTGCTGATTCAACTCTCTTACCATTTATAGGTTTATTTAGATTTTCTATTTTATTTAGTCTTTGTAGATTGGGTGTTATTAGGATTTTATCCACTTGTAGGTTGTGCAGTTTCCACTTATACATCAAGAAACCGGACAAGTAGTAGTCTTTTACAAACCTGTTATGTCTCTGGCATCAGTTGTAAAGTCTCCTTTATTTCTGATTTTATTTATTTAAATCCTTTATTTTTTCTTAGTCAAGATAATGGTTTGTCGATTATTTACTTTTCAAAAAACCTTATTTTTGTTATTTTTTTCTATTCTTTGTTTTATTTATTTTTCTCTGACTTATATTTCCTTCTTTCTACTAAATTTGGGCTTAATTCCCAAAATTTTGGGCTCTAGTTCTAGTTCCTGCTTTATTTGTTTTATTAATATAGGTGTTGTTTGTAGCTATAAATTTACCTCTTAAAACTATTTTTTTCTTCATGCTGTAAGTTTTGATATGCTATGTTACCATTTTTGTTTGTATCAGTGTACTTTTCTAGTTTTCTTTTGATTTCTTCTTTGATCCATTGGTGGTTCTGAGGGTGTTGTTTAATATTCATATATTTGTGAATTTTTCAGCTTTCCTCTTTTTATTGATTTCTATCTTAATACCATTTTAGTCAGAATACACACTTGATAATAATTCAGTCTTCTTAAACACATTAGACTTGTTTGTGATCTAACATATGATCTACCTTAGAGAATGTTCTATACATGCTTGAGAAGAATATAATTCTGCTGCTGTGGAATAGAATATTCTCTATGTCTAAAGTGGAGTTTAAATCTGTTATTTCCTTATGGATTTTTTTTCTGGATGATTTATCCATTGTTAAAAGTGAGATATTGAGGTTCACTTCTATTGTTGCAGTGTTGTCTATTTCTGCCCTCAGATCTGTTAATATATTGTTTAATATATTTATTTGCTCATACACATTTTAAGTACGTATGCATTTACAATTGTTACTTCCTCTTAATATTTTCATCATTATATAATGGCTTTTTAAAAGTTTACTTAAAGTCTATCTTGTCTGCTATAAATATAGTAATTTACTTTATTTTTGGTTTCCATTTGCATGGAATATATTTTCTCATCCCATCACTTTTATCCTGTGTGTATCCTTAAAGCTAAAGTTAGTCATTTATAGGCAGCATATATTTTTACATTCATTCAGTCACTATTTTTATATATTCATTCAGTCACTGTATTTTTTAAAAAACTTAATTCATATACATTTACTTATTGATTTAAAAACTTAATTTATATACATTTAGTTATTGATACATTTAGTTTCAGTTATTGAGTACTTATTATTGCCATTTTATTCATTATTTTTTGTTGTTTTTTACTATTTTGTTTATTTCTTCCTCTTGTTGTCTTCCTTTGTGATTTTATGATTTTTCTGTAGTTGCATACATTGATTCCTTTCTCTTTATCTTTTAACTGTCTATTATAGTTTTTTGTTTTGTGGGTACCATGAGGCATACACAAAATATTTTACTGTCATAATGGTCTATTTTGAGCTGATAACAATTTAACTGTAATCACCTACAAAAATATACCCTTTTATTCTCCCTCTTTTTGTGTTTTGATATCATAGTGTACATATTTTTATACTGTGTATCTACTAAGTTGTTGCATCTATAGTTCCTTGTAATACTTTTATCTTTTAACATTTATAGTGAAGTGACTTACATACTACCATAATGTTACAGTATTAAAATACTCCGAATTTGACCATATGCATACCTTTTGCTAGTTTACGCAATACTTTCATGTGTTTTCATGTTAGCATGTTTTCATGATTAGCATCACTTCATTTCAGCTTAGAGAACTCCCTGTAGTATTTCTTATAGGACAGGTCTGGTGGTAATAAGCTCTTTCTGCTTTGTTTGTCTGGAAAAGTATTTATCTCCTTTATCTTTGTAATACACTTTTGCCAGGTAAAGTGTTCTTGGTTGGCAAAACTGTTTTTTGTTTTTCACTTAGCACTTTGAATATATCATCACACTTTCCTAGTCTGCAAGGTTTTGCCTAAGAAGTCTACTGATAACTGTACAGGGATTTCATTGTGTGAATAAGATTTTTGTTTCTTTTCTTTCTTTCTTTTCTTTTTTTTATTTAATTTTTGCCTCTTACTGAATTCAAAATTCTCTCCTTGTCTTTGAACAATTTTATTATCATGTGTCCATGTGTCTCAGAGAAATCCTCTTTTGGTCAAATCTGTATGGGGTAGTATGTTTTATGTGCCAGCTTTGGGAAGTATTTGGCCTGGTTTCTTTAATTTTTCTGCCATTTTCTCTATTTCCTCCTTTTTGGATTCCACAATAAGAAAAGTGTTTCTTGTGAAGGTGTCCCATAACTCACATAGGTTAAAAAAAAGAGCAAGCATTGAAATATCTTTGTGTCCTGTGGAAAGTAAAATAAAAAGCTTCTGTTGTAGAAGTGACATAAAATACCATGCCACAAAAATACTATCACAAAATACAACTTGGCCACACAATGCTATTCTTGTGTATAATTTTAATTTCTGGGGTCTGGATGCTTGCTGACCAATTTCTCTTTGATGTAAAGAAGATGCAGTAAACTCCAATTTGCTGAATGTGCTCTTTGTTATTAAACATACTTGATTTTATTAAATCAAATGAAAAATTTAACTCCCTTTAAAATGGGAGCTAAGTCCTAATAAAAATGATTTTTGAGTATGAAATTACCTCTCCAACCTTATTTGAAAGGATATCTTGAGTGGATTATTGCCAGCTTTTAATAAAACTGCTGACACCTCTATCCCTGTAACATATACTCAAGAGAAATAGATACAAAGTAAAAATGTACAACATATTTTACTCCATTGGCTATAAAATCTCTGATGCATTTCCAGGTGCTGAAAATAGGCTCCCTTCATGCATTTCAGGAATAAATCCTTTGTATCTGATTAAAATGCAGATGAGCATCATAAACTATTGTAATTTGAAAGGACTGAACTCATGATGCAATCTGCCTCCATCTGCTTTCTGGTGTAAAGCAGGAGGGAGTTTTGCTGAAAGTATCACTGAATCCAATTTAGTTAAAATTCAAGGAATTAAACATGCCAGTCTGATTCCCCCCATTTTTTTTTTTTGTTTCTGCATTTATGTCAGTTTGCTTTGTGCCTGTGTATGTATAGTCTATCTGCATAATCATATTTCTATTAATTATGACAAAGAATGTTTTAATTTTTTCACATGTATGGGGAAAAACAGATAAAATTATTGGCAGGATTTTTAAAGAGCTTTGGAATTTTAATTGACTGTCATAGGATCATTTCTTCAGTAAGGTGTTTGCCTCCTCTAACATTTTTCAGCAAATATGACAACAGTGAAATGAAGCCATATGTAGTGAACTGGAACCAGGAAAGTAGCACGCTCACCTGAAAGTCATTGCTGCAGGGGTAGGAGTAGAGGCTTTGGAAATGTGCACTTAGGTATGAAACCTTAGTCTCCTGCCTAATAATTGTATAATTTATGGGAATTCTTAATATTTCTCTGAGCTTCAATTTGATCTTTGTTAAATGGTCGTCACTAATTTGCATCTCTAGGGTTTACGAGAGGATTATGGTTACAGATCACCTAGTGGAGTGTCTGCATGTTACTAGTGTAAAATGCATGGTAGCCTCTTTTTACTCTGGATTTTATATATACACCTGTACTGTAGACCTTTGTTAAAGGTAATAAGAGACCCATACATATATCAGTGTTCTACAGTGTTTTCTAAGCTTATTCCCATGCTTCCAGAAGTTCTCTATAATAATTTTCCATTGTATTTTTTATTTTAATATTAATTATAAAATTCAGGAACATAGTCTGAATTACTGAATAACGATCTAATTTAAGGGCCTGAACTTTTGTTTGTGCTTGGAAATATGTTACTTCCAAGTGGTGTTATTTTAAAACTTGAATGTTGTTTGAAAAAAATGACAGAGATGGTCTTCATGATGCCTTAGACAAGTGACAGTGATGGCACAGCATACTGTACATTGAGTAAAGTTTTCTATAGTCAAAGAGGCTGAGAATAGGGGCGTCACCTGATTCACTGAATTATAAAGAGGCCAGTTCTATAAGAAAAGGTGTGATAGTCATCAGTACCATTTTCCTACTGCAAATGGTATTTTAACTTCAGGGCAAATAATCATTTAGAATATTTAGCTAATATAATTTGTGCTAATATTATGGTTTATAAAATTTAAATTTAATTGGCAATCATTGTGCATTTCACATTACATAAAAACTATAATAAGAAAAGTCTGAAACATTATTATACATATTTAAATAAATTTTAACTGTTAAATTAATTCTAGAAGCATGAAAGTATTGTGGATTAGAATAATTTTTCCAGTTTTGCACATGTTGAAATTAATTAATAATGAATTACCTTTGAAGAACTGAAAACATCTGTCTCTTTGAAAGAAGGAAAAGTCTCATTTTGTACTACATATGCTACTTAAAAACTGTAATATTAAAATACAGATGAGAATACATATGTATATAATATTTAATTTTTATTTGGTAAAGAAACTATAAGCACAGACAAATGACAAATGATAGGCTAGAATAAAATGTTGGAGTAAACTATACTTAATTTCCATTTGGTAGATCAAATATTATTGCAGGTTGACAAATGCATGCAGTCTGGCAGTATTTGTAATATTTGATACATAAGAGTTTAATACTTCTACTTAACTGCAAAAATTACACATGTTAATGAAATTAAGTGGCCACAAGAAAACCCAGCAAGGAATATAGTCAGAAAATTCACAGAAGAGAAAATGCAAATACCCTTCTAATGAAAATAGGTTCCACTTCACTAGTCATCAAGAACAAGATGATTGAAACACTGAGATATTAAAAAATAAAAATTGGGTTGACAGAAATTGAAAGATTGATTATATTCAGTACAACCAAGATTGTAACACAACTATAATCTCCATCCAGTGGAACTGGACATCACTCCAAACTTTGTAGAATTTGCCTAGCAGCATTTTTAAATATTAAAATTCACATTCTCATTGAGTAAGTGTCTCATCGGGGCCTTATCTGTTAGAACTAGAAGTATCATCCCATAGAAATAATGTACTGTAGGGGTTTTTATTCTACTTTATTTGAAATAAAAGCAAAAGCAATCTCAATATCCATCAGTAGGGATTATTGAATAAATTATGATGAATCAATCTCAGAAGTCAATTTTTATATATTGATTTTGAGAAAAATGTACTGCCAAGTGAGAAAAGCAAAGTATAGAATAATATTTTTATAGTGGTATTTTCTTTAGAAATTGTTATGCTTCTATAAAAACCTTGAAAAACAGGTTCTCCAAATTATCGCTCTGCTTTTAGTAAGAAATGGGATTTCAGTAGCATATGAGAATTATAATATATCTCGTTATTCTCTATGGTTGACATTGGGCAGTGTGCAAGTATTACTGAAAGTAAATATATACATAAATCACCTTAAGAATATGAAAGAAAAATTGCAAATAATTCCCTAGTTTCTGTCTTAACAAAATTGAGTAATTTGTCTTCATCAAAAAATTTCTAAAATTTTGACTGTTGAATCAAAAAGACACAATTAAAATGTTTAATCTTAGGGCCATGTTCCAATCAAAATATTGTACCACTTTATAATGAATATAAATCCCACTGAGATTACCAAATTCCTCATTGTGGTGATGTCTTAAGATTTTTTTCTAACTTGATAAACAACACTTTATCTTTCTGTGTCCTGTTATTCACATACTTGACAAATACAATAGCACTCAATCCATGAACAGATATCTATGTGATTACTGGTGAATTTTAAATTCATGAAATATTTGAGTGGTATATTTATTTATTCCTTTTTTGATTATCTGTGACATAAACCAAGTTATCTACTGAGAATGTTTGATTTGTATTTTTAAATTATTTCAAAATACTGCACATTAAGCCTGTCGTACTCCTTCATTGGTAGTGTAAGGGAAGGAGAAAGCTTATCTGAAATCTAGCTGCTAGATAATTTAAGTGATTTCTGAATATCATATATTGGATAGCATTAAGAAAGTTTGAGACTTTTTCTAAGAATATAATAAATGTATTTTAAAAGATGCTTTCTACATTGGAGAACAGTAAACAGTTTTAAGCAAATAATTTTATGTTAATTTTAAATTTTAATATTTTGAGCTATTCATGAAGGATAATTGAACTCAGGTATAGAATATATTTCCACAGAAAGACTGCCTAAATAAGGAAAAACTGCTTACAAAATGAAATAAAGGAATAGTTAAACTTTTTAGTACTGTTTAAGTATAGTATTAAACTTTCAAATGCAAAGCTGGAAAGCTGATGTTAGTATTTATGATGTTAGTATTTATGAGCAGATATGTTGACCTTGATAAATAGAGCTTGGTTATTCAGTGGCAGATATCATCACTGAAATGAAGAGAGAGGAAAAATAAAAAGCTCAGCCTGAAAGGAGTTTTGCCTTTAAAATGGGTTGCTGCTGCCAATGGTGTTCTATATTACTTCTGTTTTTGAGAAAGAAGTCATTGAACATTTCATTTGCTTTCTTTTCAGTAGATATTTTGATAGCCCGAGTGTCCCTTTATGGGAAACTCATTTCCTCAAAATACATTTCAAAGTAAATCTCAGAGATCTGAAGTCCCCAGGGGTCTTTTACTTCGTCCTCTAGTTTCTTACTATTTCATATGAAATATGTAGTCCTAAAGGCATAAAGCTATTTAAAACACAAACTTTCTGCAAACTTCTTAGGAAATATTCTGATTCAGATTTTCTAAAATTTTATAGGAAAAAGGTCATTTTTATAGGAAAAAGGTCAATTTTATAAGAAAAAGGTATCTTTGATATAGTTTGGGTAAGCCAGGGGAAATTTAATGCAATTTTAATGTCCTTAATTTCCCTTTTATATTATTGCCCAGTTTAGGCCATTCTCTTATTTGTGTTTATATGCCAAGAGAAGTAGTATGTTATTATTCATGTAGCTTTTAGTTCTTAAAAGAAAAAAAAGTTTTAAGCTTGAAATACCTCATTTTAATTGATTTGCTTGATTGACCTCAAAGAATTAGACCACTGTTGGGGTTAATGCTGCCATCACCAGGTATGGTCAGGGAACCATTTGGTCTGTATAAGCCCCAGTGTCCTTAGGACTTCATTTCTCCATTCATAAGTTAAGCATAATTGAATCAGCCCTTTAGATATAGCAAGGATGGAGAATAGACCATCTATCTCAGATGGTTGCTTAGTACATAATATTCAGATATCAGCAAAGTTACCTTCTGGGATTAAAGAGTAAAGAAATGTTTAATCCACTGTGCTTTTTATTGATGTGTGTTGTACTGATAACTAACCTGAAAACAAAACTGAAATATTCCAAATCCTACCACCCTATCAAATCAAGTACAGTGACATTTATTTTCCCTTCTAACTGTTGTCTATTTGAATTCATGAATTTTATACATTTGTAATCACAATATAGGCACAACTGGATTTCATTCAATCTTGAAGCCAAACAAATTGGTCCAAAACAGCTTTGCTCTCCTGACTCTGGAGTCTTAACATAAACTGTAATAAGTTCTCTTTGACTCAGCTGCACCTAAGGCTGAAATATTTTATTGAAATATTGAATTGTTATAAAGTTTTGCTCATCATTTCACAGAATTATAAGAGTCACAAAAATATAAACCGTTTCATGAAGACTCTTATTTCTAGCCACAGATGCAACACTTGCTCATTCATGAAAATCTGAAAATACTATGTAATCTTTGTATATATATATTTAATCTTACAATTAACAATAAGGCTCTCTGACCACCTCTCAGATAAACAAAACAGAACACATTTATATATTGGCCTGTGAAAAGACCTTAACGTGCATTACAATGACCTAAGAACTTGAAGATGTAAACAAAAACTCCTGTTTATCATAGATACTTATCCTGGAAAATCTATTACGGCACTGATCATATCTTTTCCTATTTATAAAAGGGAGACCTGCATTAACTACTAATCAAAGATTGTTCCCATAGATATATTATGCTGACTTTCTAGAAGGTGAGCATAATTTTATCTAGGCAACACAGCATATACACGTTAATTGTTAACAACTTGGCTTAATTTATAGTTATGTATTTTGAACATCAGAAAAAAAACTGTTTAAAATTAGATAAGAATGTGAATGACCCTATGTAGCTTTTCCATGTAATTTGACAAGTAATATATTTCTTCAGAAGTATTTATTCTTAATAGGAATATTTGAAGTACAGCCTTCGGAGGGACAGCCAATTTGAGAGTGATAGATAATTCTTCTAGATTTATGATTGAAATGAAGGTATATTTCAACATTCAATAGTATATTATTTAACCAGATCAGCCAAGAACACTCATGAAAATATTGTATTAGCATTTAGCAAAAAAGCAGCATTGTGAATCAGGAGGATCTGAGGTACATCTTTGTTATGTAACCTTCAGCTGCAGGAAATAGCTGCTTAAACAATTACTGGCAGAAAGAGATTTTACATTGAGAACCTAGATGCTTAGCCCATCACTTTAAGAGCATCTAGGCCTAGCACTCAGGATCACTCCATTTAGAACTAGCTTGACAGGGAGCTGTAATATCTGTCTGACTTTAAGAAAATACCACTGGCTGGAATCCAGGGACCTAGAAGCCACTAATGTAGAGCCTTCCTCTAAAGAACCTCACAGTTAATAGACACAGTCTTCTGTTGTAGGAAATATCAACAATTCTGTACTTATCTGCAGCAACTGCTAAAGCAAAAGCAAAACAGTTTCTCCTGTACTTCCAACTTCTAGATTTCCCATGATGCATTAACCTGCAGAACCTAATACATACCCAGAAACTTAAGAGAAAGAGAATCTTGGGAATTTTTTTTTTTTTTTAATTTTCTAGCCTCTGGAAACAATGCAGTCAATACTAAGTTCTTATCCACTATGCCTGGCACACTTGGTATGCTTCTGATTTGTTGCAATATTTGAATATATGTCTACTTATTAGGTAGGCTAATGATATGTTCTGGTTTGCTTAGAGCAGTACTGATATATATATATATCATCTTACTATAATTATAAATAGTGTCCTCTATTACTCTTAATGAGTTCTGTTTTGGAAGATAAATTCCAAATTCACTTTACCATTACATATGTGTATCTTACCCTAAAGGACATAGGAAAGAAGCAAGAAAATACCACTAACTAGTCTATGTCTTCTTCTTCAACACCTGCAATAGGACTGTGAAAGAATTACTAGCATTTTAGCTTAGCAGATATAAGTCTTGAAGATGGTACTAACTAGCCCACCATAGTCACAAAGAATAAAAATTAAAGCAGGAGTTATTTTAAATTTAAGCCTTGACTTCCATGGTTGTTGGAAGGTTGTTGCAAGGTTGTTAACCAGATTATTACTTAATTGTGTGAATGTTAGTCATAATCAGTTTTGTGCAAAACTATTGTTTCAAATTTATTATGCACTTTAAACATTTTGTTTGTACTCACTATTCATTAATTAATTCCACAAGTATTATTTGAGCACCTACTCTGAACCAAACATTGATCTTTCCCTAGGTATATAATGGTAGGTCAAAAAGACAAAAATTCTTATCCATATTAAGTCTACAATCTATTACTGGCAGAAAGAGATTTTATCTATAGAGAACACATATATTTAAAAAAAAACTAAATATATCTAGTGATAAAAAATGCTATAGAGAAAAATACAGCAGATAAACATGATAGGGAAATATGTAGTAGGGTTGCTACATATTAAATGGCAACAGTCACTGGTCAAGTTTTGTTATAATAAAATAATTCAAATTATCATGAAGATATATGTACATTGCTGAGGGGAAGATAAGAGCTCTGGGTAACCTAAGGTTTTTGGCTTTGAATTTAGCTAGAAAGCCAATTTACAGATTTTAGCACACTGCAGTATTTCAACTAGAGATACAGTCACATTATCACCTTGGTAAAAGAGTATTATTCAAAGATGAGCTTAAGGAAAAAATGGACAATACTGTGCATTTTATATAACATTTACTATTCAAATCCCTCACCAATAAAAAACAGGATAATAGTAGAAGTGTGGCAAAAATTCAGTGCAATTATAAATACACTTGGGTATTTATATACACTAATCACTCAATGAAGGCAGTTATTATTAGCTTAAATGAAGAACAATTTTTAATCAAATAAGCAGCATATATTGCTAATTGCATTTGTTTTGCTGTTTATGAACCAAATAACAGAATTATTAAATCTTATGCAAGATTTACTCATGCATCCATACATGCACATCACTAGCCTTAAACGTTTTAACATGCACAGTGGAGGAATCCAGCTGGTTTCAAATATAATGACCGAAGATATTATTATTATAAGATTAAGAAGTTAATTGAATTGCAAAATAAATTAGGGAATTGTTGTTTGGAGTTTGAGAATGCATTCTGGAGTTTAGATCCAATTCTAACTACTGAGTATTTGTGATGTCTGAGGCTCTGTGCCGGGTTCTGATGCTGCAAAAATCTAAGTATATGCCAATCAATAAGTATGATTAATTAGTAAGAATCATTTGTTAATATGGTAAGTGATAAAATTGGAGTTTTCTAAGGTTATAGAGACTTTCTGAAAAGGTAGATCCCAGCTCTATCTACTTAGAAATAGACATCCTTATGCATGGACATCCATATCTCATTATGGCTGGGAGGTGGGAGAAAAGAAAAAAAAAAGAGGTGATGGAAAAGGAGACATGTGAGAGTTCCCGTTGTGGCTCAGTGGTTAACGAATCTGACTAGGAACCTGAGGTTGCGGGTTCGATCCCTGGCCTTGCTCAGTGGGTTAAGGATCCGGTGTTGCCGTGAGCTGTGGTGTGGGTTGCAGATGCGGCTCGGATCCTGCTTTGCTGTGGCTGTGGCGAAGGCCAGCAGCTACAGTTCCTGTTGGAGCCCTAGCCTGGGAACCTCCATATGCCGCGGGTGTGGCTCTACATAAAGGCAAAAAGACAAAAAAAAAGAAAAAAGAAAAAAAAGGAAAAGGAGACATGCTAATAAATACATAAGTACTTTTTAGAAAATAAAAAGAGAAGTACCTCTGAAGAGAGTTTCTAGGAAAAATTATTCAAGGTACGCTATGAGGACTTGTAAAGGGTCTAGTTTCAGTGTGGTTTCTAAAGACTGTTATGTGAGAGGGATTTCTTGTTATAGGTATGTTTTACCAGAATTTAAGGCATCTGTGGGAGAAACTTATTAAGAAAGGTGCAGGGAAAATATATTACATGAAAAGTAATTTTTCAGAAACATTGCAATCAGTGAGCTCTGGGTATTGAATATGAGAGCCAACATTCTGAGAGACAGATTATGATAAAGCCAAACTATTATAAAAGTAAATAGTAAATCTTAAGCTAATTTAGATGTGTATATGTGGAACTCTATACAGTGTTTTAGAGCACTGAAATGAAAATAGATATTGCTTCTCCCATTTTAAGTGAACACATACCAACTGCCAAGGCACTCTTAGAGAGTAGTCAAGAAAGCACACTTCATTTTTGTCCACATAAAGCTCATATTCTACGCTGGTGATGGAGGTAGTGGTTGTAGTGAAAGTAAGATAATATACAAGTACATATTAATGGTGAAAATATACAAAAAGTGTCAAAATTATATCAATTGCATTTGAATGTGTGAGAATGCATAAAATACAAAGATTATTAAATAAAATGGACTCCAGTTCTCATTTGTTCATAACCTTGAACTTTAGGATCAGAGTAATTTATTCAACTCCACTGTGCCTCAGTTTTCTTATAGATAAAATGAAAGAAATGTGCAACTTTCAGTAACAGTTTTAGTGCATTTTTTCTTTCATATTCTCTAATTGTATTTTTGGTATAAAAATACACATGGTATTAAGATTACACATAATAATTTAAATAATTATTAGAAAATAAGAAATGGAACTTTTTTTGCTTACCATGTACCAAATCTGAGATATTTTATTTATTTAATCTAACAGTCTGATATTTAGGTCATACTAAGTACTAATAAACAGATGTATGTAAGTTAAATAATAAATTCCTCTGGTTTTATAAGGTTAGAGAGTAAATTTATGGATAAACAAATATGTTCTATCTATCAAAAACTAAGATTCTTGTTTGGGTGTGAACAAGTATGAATATATCTGTTTTTTTTAGGCTTTTGACGGTCACGTTAGGAAACATATGATAGTTGTCCTTAAGGTGTCCGCTATTCTTAGGAGGGATGAAGAAATGGGGGGCTGCAGAGAGGGAGAGAGAAGATTAAAACTTGATTTGTTAGTGTACATCTTCATTTAGGCACCATGAGGAAGAGCACAGAACACTGCCTGACTAGGTGTGAGAGAGATGGTGTCAACTTAAGAGAGGAGCTGATGTTGAGCTGATTTGTATGTTGTATGTTAGAAGTTTGTTCATGGTTACTGTCATGGCTCAGTGGTTAACAAATCTGACTAGGAACCATGAGGTTGCAGGTTCGATCCCTGGTCTTGCTCAGTGGTTTAAGGATTCGGCGTTGCCGTGAGCTGTGGTGTAGGTCACAGACAAGGCTCAGATCCTGCGTTACTGTGGCTGTGGTGTTGGCTGGCGGCTATGGCTCTGATTAGACCCCACATGCCCTAGGTGCGGCCCTAGAAAAGACAGAAAAAAAAATAAGTTTATTCAAGCAAACAAAACAAGATGGGGAAAAGATATTATAAATCAGGAGGACAGCCTAAAAAGACAAAGACTTCATGAGTGAGCAGGGCACTTGGGAGAAGAGAAATTGGTTCAGGGTGTCTGTATAAGATGCATATGGGCAAGTTATGGGAGATGCAGATTTGAAAGTGGGCAGATACAATAGTTAAAAGGTTTGTCTTTCAAAGGCATACTTAAAAGATTTTGAGCCATGGAGCCAAATGTAATATTGTACATATTAATGTACAATAAGCCAGATTGTACATTAATAACAAAAACTGTGAAAGGATAAAACAGAATTTGGGGAATATATTGCTTATAGAAAGCATGGGATGACATGACCGATTCAACACAAAGTGGATAAGATGTGAGGGAGACGAAGGAGATAAAGGTTATTCCCAGACTTTATGAAAGTATTTTCTAATAGAAATCGACTGGTTAAATTCATTTACATATTTTATTTTGAAATAAGAATATGTATTTTATTTTAAAATAAGTCCCCCTGGCTTTAATTTCACATAGTTTTCAAGTGAAGGAAGCAAGCTTTAAAGTAAAAATAGTTTTCAGGTTCAGAAAGTCTATCTAGTTTGATATGAGAAATATAGAAAAAGTATCCACTCTTGCCCTATCTCAGTTCAAACAGGAAAAGGTAAGTTGTGACTGAAATGGCATTATAAAATACCACAAATTAGCACTACAATTTTTGAAAGGGACATGATTTTACTGAAGGAAGTTAAAAAAATCTACAGGTAAAATAAAACTTTTAAGTTATTTTAAATAGAATTTATAACCATGCATTTAATGGGAACTGTCTTCTTAAAAGGGCTTCTGAAAAATCTAGGTAGAAATATAAGTACCTAATCTATATTTTATCTCTTTGACCTTAAACTTACAGAAGAACATTTAACATTCTAGCAGCAATGTGGAAATAATCTTTGAATTTCTTATTCAGATAAGATTAAAGTTTTTCATAGTTAACTCTCCATTTGCATTCTGATGTAGTATTAAAGCTGAAAACACAAGTGATACATGGATGTACACATACATTTTTATGCACAAACACATACACATGCACACTTTACTCAGAAGGAATTTACCATATACTCCTAATATATTCAAGGACTACTTCAGAGAGTAATAAACAGCACTATATCATCAGTTCCATTACTTTGAATTCCAGTTTTGGCATGTATTCAAGTTTTTCTTTTATGCATGTTTTAGTATATATGCCTTTCTTGTACATAGTACACTGTTGACAAAGGAGTTGTGTGTCATATGTATAAAATGTATTTCAAATTAAAAATATTTTTATTTTAAAATATATTGAAATGTGAAACAAGCATATCAAAGTGATAAATCAATGACAATTATTAAATGAAGCTAGAAAACATTAAGGAAATAACATTGAAATAATATATTGATATGGCTAAAATTGAAGCTGTAGTATAGACTAAAGTTTATATTGCATATAAACAAGTCCTATAAAATGGAAAAAAATGGTTTTGAGATAGAAATTTGAAGATGTGTACATTTTCCTGCTAAAACATGCCTATAGGTATAGAAATTTTTATTCTGTAAATATTCACTTGAAAAACTATTTTATTATGTTAGGTAATAAGAATTCAATGTTCAAAACTTTTATTATTATTATTACTTTTCCCAGTGGGAAACTTGTCTGCTTTTGTGAAAACAATATTTATGACAAGCTACCCCCAATTTTTAACTTAAAATAATTTTCTGAAAAATACTTAGGAAATAAGAGTAGACATATGTTAGGAAGTTTTTAAGGAAAATTATAACTTGAAGAAAATTGCTTGAAAAATTAATGGAAATATCCTTTCGTAAGGATAATGTATATTATCCATAAGTAGTCTCTTAAACTGCTGTATCTCCCTTTTTTCCTCTTTCTTTTGCTCTGCTCTATTTCTGTTGGTCTTCCTCTTGTTTTCCCTTTATCTATCTCTGAAGTGATTTTCTTTTTAGGAGAATTTTTATATAATAAAACTAATTGAAGAGCTGGAGATAAGAAGACCTTGCTAGCACAACTTTAAATATTTATTCTTTGATAGTTGAGCTTTATTTGTTTATTATTTCCCTGCACTCATTTGTGTACTCATTCACTGGGATACATCAGGAAACACCACATTAATTAAGGATATAAGCATTGCTCTTAGTCTGTTTAAAATAAGTACAATGCATTTATTAAAATTCTGAAATCATGAGAAACTGAAAAGATACTTAAATGGTGTTAAAGAAAAAATGTTAGCCATGATTACTGTGTATATTATAGCTATTTCATTATTTTGAAAATTTAATATCATTTTTGTCAACCCTGTCCACTTGACAGTAACTTAAAGTAAAGAGACCAGCATCCATTTCAGTCACCTCAGATGGTATGAATGAGTACAGATACTAAAACAATAGAGAGTGTGGATGGAGGTTGAATTTTTCCTTTGGTTTCAAAATCTCTACTTTTTTTAAATATTGAGAGAAATACATGTGGCTAAACCCCTAAAGCATATTAAACCTAATGAAGACAGCACTTGTATAATTCCATATTTACTTATAGTTCAGGTATAGGACAACAAATGTATGATTAATATTCTATCATAACATTGACTATAAAGCAATGACTGAAGTAAGTTCTAGGGAGTTGATAGACAGAACACTGTAGCTGAAGAAAGCTTAGGAAAAGCCACAGCTGACTGAGAACTTGAGGACAATTCAGAAACAGGGAGAAGGCAGACTGTAGTGAAGTCAGGAACAATGCTTATCAGACTGTTGCAGTAGTACAGGTGAGGGGAAAAGAAAGACCAGTGGTAAGGAGTGAAGAGGTAGAAATGACAGGACAGGGTGCCCATTGAGTGTAAAAGGGAACAGGGAAAAATTAAGAAAACTGCTAGGTTCCTAATTTAGAACAGAGTTGATACTTGTTTGGCACTGATTTATGGAAGAGAGGGAAAGAAAAAGGTTTGAGTAGTGATTTTCAGCTGGGGACAGTTTTGTCCCAGGGAAATTTGGTACTATCTGGAAACATATTTGGTTATCATAGCTAGGAAAAAATACTACTGATATCTTAAATAGGAATCAAGAATATTGTAAAACATCCTATGATGCATAGAACAACCCCAAGGTGGAGAGAAAACTGTTGGAAAATATTTTTTTAAAAAAAGAGTTGAAGCAAATAGAAAGTCCTTGAGGTGTGAGTTACATTAATTGAAGGGGTATTTCTATGCTGAGATGGAAAGGAAGGATGGAAGCATGGGTGAAAATTGAAAGTGTTTTATGAATGGATAGGGGACCAAGAAGTTATGGAAATTTCTGACTGGTTGTTTTCATTTTTTTGTTAACTTGGTGGCAGATGTTCTTATATAAATTTACGTTTGGATGAGTGAAGTTGTAAAGGATGATACAACTGGAAGACAAGTTTCGAATTAACATTTCTGAAGATGAGCTTTGTTAAGCAGTAATGCTTTAGAGTTTAGAGAGCTATCTTCATGAAACTCTATTATCAAAATCATTTTGGTGAAAATATGCAATCATCTATTTGAATGAGCTACAGGCAAGCTGGCATTGTTAGGAAGAACTAAGTTTTCAAGGAAAAGTGGTTATGTTTTTTAATTGTAATATTTAAAAAAACAATTTTAAAAATATAGAGAAAAATAGAACAAAGTTTTAGGGAAGTCTAAAGCTAATTCAATGGGAATAATCACAAAGTACTGAGAAGGATGGGCGCATGCAAGCTATGTGCAAAATTAGATTTAGTTCTTTAGTTATATGCTTTAGAAGTTTTTGTTACAGTTCTTATTATAAAACTTTATTCATATAGGATAATTTAATCTTATTTTTCTTTTGCTTAGAATTTAGGGTATATGTGAGTTTAGGTATTTAAAGTCAAATGACTCATGTACCTTTACTGGTCACATGGCCACCTTTTAAAGGAAATGGTCCAAGGTCAGTTAGAGAATATTGAATCACAGTTTCATTAAGCTCACAACAATTAGAATTAATGGAATTTTCTGAAAGGAATAAAGGTTATGCCAGGGTTTTGCTGACTGGGCTGCAACTTTATTGCCAGTGATTAGTTATAAAAATGACCTTAAGTAATTTTCCTGATAATTATGTGCTGGTACACAAACTTTCAAATTACTTTACAAAAAGACTTACCTAGATAATATGGTATCTTAAAAAAAAAAAGGAAATGTTTATTTCTAGTATTCTTTATCACTAAGAAAAAAAGACTATGGCTAATATCAAAAGAGATTATGCATTGTACTTGTGCATATTTTTGAAGTAACTCATTAAAATCATGAAAAGTTTTTGTGCAATTTACTCCACAATAGTTGCCTAGCAACCTTCAGACAATCAATAACTTATTTTACAACACTTTAATTTATATATCGCTTCATATTCCCTTTTAATTTTTTGTCCCTACCATATTTTAGCTTTAAATTACCATTCATCTTTTAAAGCCTTAACTAGAAGTAATACTAAAACTTTGAGTGATAAGAAACAAATCCAGTTTTTCCAATAAGAAATAAAACATCATCAAACTTAAAACTATAAAAATATAGTAAATCTACTTTAACATCTTCAGATTAACAAGAAAGTTTACATTATAACCGTAAGGTAACAGGTACAGATGGTAACTGAACTTAACAATTAAATGCACTTGACAGGAATCTTGTAAAATGCATCGAGGAATAACTTTGTACCATCCTTTCTCATGAAACATTGGCATACAGA
Organism: Catagonus wagneri; assembly: GCA_004024745.2. Classification (NCBI taxonomy): domain Eukaryota; kingdom Metazoa; phylum Chordata; class Mammalia; order Artiodactyla; family Tayassuidae; genus Catagonus; species Catagonus wagneri. Next base: position 2,889,041 of record PVHT021183618.1, on the reverse strand, counting down.
TAAATTCCATGTTCAAACAACACTAATATTGCCTTCTTATTCAGAAAAAAAGTTTTATAAACAGTACATGTTAAGTAGACATAAAATAGAAAAGTCACCAGTAATCCCACCAAATTTCTCTTAATGTTTTGCATGTTTTTTGGTTATCTGTATAGGGTTGTCATCAGCAGCAGCAGCTCAAATAGCTCACATTTTTTAGAGTGTTATTATGTACCTGGTCCCATTTTAAGCATATGTCATATTGTAATTGGTGAAATCCCTATGAGGTAGGCAGTATTGCTATAATACCAATTTCATAGATGAGCTAATTAAGATAGAGCAGTTATATACTTTGAAAATATTATTAACATATAAATAATGTGATAGAGCCAGGCTATAAGATAGTTAGCCTCTCCTATCCTTTTCTAGATATTTTCTTCTTGGAGTATATATTTTAAAATAATAGATAACATGCATATTGTTTATAAAATGTGACACACAGTTCTAAGTTCTTTACATTCATTGACCTATTTAATTTCCACAAAATATATATAGTAGCTTCTATAGTATTTATAGCTAAGGATACTGTGGGACAGCTAGTGACCAAGTTAAGTTGCACAAAATGATGCAATGGTCATCGATAATAGGAAAAGCTGGAATTAAGTGTGGCTTCAGAATCTGTGCTCTTAAGCAGAAATCTATACTTTACCCTAGACCTTAGCTGACATTTTCAAGTAGCTAATGCCCTTTGTTTCACATGCTCCACATTGGACCATTAAGATAGGCCACAACTCATTCCATGAATCCGCCATGCATAATTCTTTCGGAGTTTGCATTAAAGAATTTTAGGTCAATTGAAGGAAATTATGAGAAAACACAATAAAGTTTTAGCAGTAAGCTATTATAGTTTTATCCAAGGGAAAGATATCAAAGAAGTGGAATTTTAAGAAATGAACCTATTGTGGACATCTTGATTTAAGTCTATAATATCAGCTGGGTATCTTCTACATCCCTGACATCAAGAAAAGAAAAAAACAAATACAAAAAAACTCTGGGAGTTCCCATTGTGGCTAAGTCGTTTACGAACCTGACTGGTATCCATGAGGATGCAGATTCAATCCCTGCCCTCGCTCAGTGGGTTAAAGATCCAATGCTGTTGTAGCTCTATTGTAGGTCACAGATGTGGTTTGGATCACATTGCTGTGGCTGTGGTGTAGGCTGGCAGGTGCAGCTCCAATTAGACCCCTAGCCTGGGAGCTTCAAGGAACATCAAACAGCAAACAAGGAACATCATTCAGTCATCTCTTCTTGTGGTTGGATTGCCCTATTCAGACAAGACTTGGCAAAACCCAGAATGGTTCAATTACAATTATTTCAAATCCACCACTTTGATTATTGCGTTTTGACTGTATCACGTATTGAGATCCCTTACTCTGCTCTAAAACAGAGATAAACATGATCAAATATTAATTTGCTTTATGAGGAAATAGCATAAAACTGATACAAGCCTAAACTGTACATTGTAACATGTGATATTTAAATAAAATTTGGATATTTTTTGAATAATTTCTGTGATTCAGACATTTTTAGGAGTACAGGAAATATGTCAATAAGCAAAATGGTGACAAATCCCTCCCTTTGTGGAGATTATAATCTTATAACATTTATATTTTTTGGAAGTGACTCGGAAGTATTGGACTGGATAAGAATAAAAGGAGGGGGGAGAATAAGGAAAGAATGAGGAGAAAGTAGAAAAAAAGCAACTTCACTTTGGCAAATGCTATGATTATTAAAATACTAATTTTACATATGCAAAAAAGCTGATACATTAAATTTTATATTAAATTTGACAGAAAAAATGAAACTTGATGAAAATAATTATAGAAAACTAAAAATGAGGAAAAATAGAAAATTGTGGTTTACAGAAAATCAGTCAAAAATTGTATTCTCTTTTTTGATATCCTCTGGTAAAATTAATTCTTTACAAAATAAATTAGTGAGGACTAAACGCTTTTTATTTAATGAAATGTGTTCATATTGTCCTTGAATGTAGAATTTCAGAAATAATACTGTGGGCTAAGTCTGACCTATTTTCCTCATGATTTTCACCAGAATTTCTCTTCTTAGTATGTCACTTAGATGTAGCATCTAGACATCTTGCTTTTTAAGGATGCCTTCTTGGCTATGACTCTCCACACATTATTTTGGAAGGCTTTCATGAAATTTCAGGTTACAAATCCACTATGTTTTGTTCAGGTAAAGGTACATGGGTCCCTGTACTTACAAGGTAGAAAAAAAAGTTTCAGTTTCCTAGTAAATATGCTTTCACAGAAGATAGTCTGTTATCATATAAATTGTTGTTTTACATATATATATATATTTTTAAATTTGCCCCTGCTTAATTTTTAGACCTTCAAATCAAAAGCTAGCATAACTTGAAGCCTGTAAAGGAAGCCTTTTTAAATTAAAAAATGTTTGGGAACATGTGGTTTCATTTTGTTCTTTGGCAACCAATAAAAAGTTTTTCTTCTGGAGTTCAAACTGTGGTGCAGTGGGTAAAGAATACAGCTCCAGGGCCTCAGGTCGCTGTGGAGGTACGGGTTCAATCCTGGTCTCTCACAGTGAGTTAAGGACCTGGCATAGGTTGTAGGTCACAGCTGCCACCTGGATTCAGTTGCTGGTTCAGGAACTTCCATATGCCATGGGTGTGGCCGAAAAAAAATCCTATTAAGTTTCAGAAGTGCTCATGCAGAGATGCGATAGAAAAAAGTAAGTTTTTTTCCCCTTTAAATCCCATGTCTATGGCTATTAGATATATAAAATAATATGTGAATATTTAATCATTTGTTATTTTCCACTTTAAGATACAGTGATAAATGGTGACAAAATTATTTTACAATCTTAGAAAAGAAAAAGAAATGTAAGGAATTCTTTTTAAAGAACAATGATGGAAACTGTTGAGTATTAGATTCAACAATATGCAAGGAGAAAGTAATGTACGTAAACAAGCTTCAAGCTGAACTTGTTATACAGATTTATACTTTCCAGAATTCTGTACTTCAGACATGATCAAAATAAGAATATATCCCTGATTCAAAGAGGTCAGCGTCGTGAGCATTGAGATTTATTCCTTTAATTACTTTCATTGTAGAAAATATGGCACATAAAGAAGGTATTTCTGACAATTTTATATTGTGCTTTGAGAAAAAAAGAGCCCTCTGAAAACTACTTTTTTTCATCGAAGCAGTTTAAAGCTTCCAGTATTGGTGCTATTTGCTGACACTTTCATAAAAGAAACAAAAATATGCTTCTGTGACAGTGTTCTTACTACCTTTATTTTTTGGTGCTAATTGTGTGCCTGAGTGGTTTTTCAAGTAAATTTCAGTTTTTTCTAGGTCAAAATACTATAATTCTTTTCTATCAAGCTGAGATTTAAAAATCATTTTTCATCTACTTGCTAGCACTTAGGGTTTCAAATATTATTAAAATAAAGGTTGATTTTGATTGCTTGCAGGAAAATGCCACACTGTTTCTAAAATCCTAAATAAACATTTAGAAACATATGGTAATTGAAAAGTCATAATCTGGCACTATGGTTACAACATGTTTACACAAGAGGATTTTGTGATTTGAATATTGTTTATTATCTAATCTAGGAAGAAGATGTGCCATCAAATATGTGTTTTATTTAGAAGGGACACAATCTGTTGTTATGTAAAATTATTCAAACTACATTGAACTATAGACTACGTCCATAGCTGAAAAAAACATTTTGTGATATAGCATCTACTTGACATTATAAATGGTTTGTATAAACCATTTTAGAATAAAACATTGTAATGTATTATCTAATTTCCACTGCATCTATTTCAGAAAAAAATACTTCATATTTAATGAGTTTTACAATTCAGTATTCATGTCAATAAGTTGTATTACTCTCCAAGCAAGTGTATAAATGATCATTTATAAATCAATTCATATTTTAATATGCCAGGGGCTGGCTACTGAAAGGAATACTGTGACAAATTGATATGTAAATTAAATAATCATTACTTAGTGTATCCCTTTAGATCCAGATAGAAGAATGTTTGTTAATTTTTCTAAGTTCAAAGCACATTCTAGATTGAGAATTTTTGGAGGCTCACAAGAAAGAATGAAAACTGAAATTGAGATGAAACAAGTTAACAGTGATTATAAAGCAATCACTATTAAATTAAAGAGTTGCATGGTGAATATAAAAGTAGAAAACACATAATATAGCTGTGTGAATATAGCAGATAGTTTCCTGACCACATGCTGCTATTCACTAATAAGGCAATAATATATTTCTGAGTTTCAGTAAATAAGCATTTGTTGCTTTTTGTTAATGCTACGCTAAAATTTTTATTTCTTATTCGTAGCAAACTGTATCCTGCTTCAAAAAATTGATTTCACTAGCTCAGTGAAATTCTATTAGTAGACAGTGTTCCAATTCTATTTATACTATACTTATTTGAAGTACAATGTAAAATATATACGTTGGAGACAAAGCATTGAAGAATTTCCAGTTATACCATGAGTTCAAGCATACTGATTGGCCACTAACAAAAATGTTTGTATAGGGGCTGCATTTTAATCATCAACTCTTTTGACTGTAATATTTTTTTACTTCTTTTTTTCTTTTTTTTTCTTTTTATCTTTTTAGGGCTGCACCTGTGGCATATGGAGGTTCCCAGGCTAGGGGTCTGATCGGAGCTACAACTGCCGGCCTACACCAGAGCCACAGCAATACCCGATCTGCTACCTACACCACAGCTCATGGCAATGCCAGATCCTTAACCCACTGAGTGAGACCAGGGATCGAACCCACAACCTCGTGGTTCCTAGTCGGATTTGTTTCCACTGTGCCACAACAGGAAGTCCCTGTTTTTTATTTCTTAATCACTATCTTTTATAAACTTTTGGAAACATAAGGCAATCCTTATGGAAATAAACAATACAATGTTTCAGAAAATAAAGGGTGGAAATTATTACACCAAGAAAATATATTAGCATATCTTTTGTAAGTTTTTATTAAAATATAAATGGATAGATTAAACATATTTATGAGTAATTATATATGTATCCAAACAAATAATTATCAAAATTTGATCACCTGCCATGAGAATATTGGATGTCTTCTCAGTTTTACATCCAGGAATAGGATTATATCTTGAATATATGCAATTGAGATTATTTGGATAAAAACACAGTTCAGACTTTGTTCTAAAAACTGTATTGTAGAAAGTTTCTCCTTTCTTTGAATCTAGGCTTGGCTATATGACTTTTTTACACTTAGTCTGAGTTCAACACCCACTCTATGTCAGTGAGACATTAGCACATATGATGTAAGCAGAGGCTGAAAAAATGCATGTATAAAACGAGGCTTGCTCTCTTTCTGAATTTAAATTCTGTTATCATCATATAAACCTCCTGAGCCTGCCCAATGGAAAATCCATGTAAAGAACTGAGGCATTGTGGTTGAGGACCAACTTCTAGCTCAAATCTGTGAGTGAGGCCATGCTATGCTCTGTAGATCCAGTGAAGCCAGTAGCTGACAATAAAGGTCAGCTAATCCAACCTAGACTCAAAGGATCATCAGCGACACATAGAACTGTAGAGAGTAACAAAGATCAGTTGTTTTAAGCCACTAGATTTGGGGTTATTTGTTACACAACAAAAGAAAACTCATATATTATATGAATAAAATAGGTATAAATATAATTCTTGTATATAAAACATCCTGGCAATTTCACCTTAGACAAATTACTGATATTTTCTTACACTTAGTTTTCTATTCTGTACCACAAAGAAGTTAAAAATTTATCTTAGAAGTTTTGTATGTAAATTGATGCAGTAATGTAAAGTACTATCAAGTAATATATACATTTTATTTTTTAATCACAAATTTTATTCCATTTATAGTTCTACAGTGATCATCAGAACCCAATTTTATAGCATTTTCTAATTTATTACTTTATTTTTTAAATCCTATAAGTAGGATGGCATGTCTTTTAAAATACAAGAGAAGAGCAAAATAACATAAAATTAAATTTTTTGAAATTTTTTTATATTTTTTATTTTTTCATAAGGAATTTTATTACAACTATAGGTGGACAAAAATCATCACAGCTCAATTTGACAGCATTTCCTTCCCAAACCCTCAGTGCATCCCCCCACCCCCTAGATTGTCTTATTTGGAAACCAAAGGTTTTCCGAAGTCTGTGAGTCATTGTCTGTTCTGCAAAGAAGTTCATTGTGTCTTTTCAGTTTCCATATGTAAGCAGTAGCATTAGATGTTGCTGTCTAATTGTGTGAGTGGTTTCACTTCACATGATAATTTCTAGGTCCATCTAGAAATTGCTGAGTAATATTCCATTGTGTGTATGTCTTCCCTATCCACTCCTCCTGTCAATGGGCATTTAGGTTGTTTCCGTGACCTGGCTATTGCATAGAGTGCTGCAGTGAACACTGGAGTACATGTGTCTTTTCAAGTCATGGTTTCCTCTGGATAGATGCCCAGGAGAGGGACTGATGGATCAAATGGTAATTCTATTGTGAGTTTAGTGAGAAATCTCCATACTGTTTTCCACAGTGGTTGCACCAAATTGCATTCCCACCAGAAGTGTAATAGGGATCCGTTTTCTCCACACACTCTCCAGCACTTATTGTCTGTAGACTTTTTGATGATGGCCATTATGGCCGGTGTAAGGTGGTACCTCATAGTGGTTTTGATTTGCATTTCTCTAATAGCGAGTGATGTTGAACATCTTTTCATGTGTTTATTTGCCATCTGCATGTCTTCTTTGGAGAACTGTCTGCCTAGATCCTCTGCACATTTTTTGATAGGGTTGTTTGTTTCTTTGGTATTGAGCTATAGGAGGTGTTTGTAAATTTTGGAGATTAATCCCTTGTCAGTTGATTCATTTTCAAATTTTTTCTTCCATTCTGTGGGTTGCCTTTTCATTTTGTTTAGGGTTTCCTTTGCTGTGTAGAAACTGTGAAGTTTAATTAAGTCCCATTTGTTTAGTTTTATTTTTATTGTGCTTACTCTGACCAATGGATCTGAGAGGATGTTTCTATCATTTATGTCAGAAAGTGTTTGGCCTATGTTTTCCTCTAAGAGTTTCATAGTATCTGGTCTTATATCTAGATCTTTAATCCATTTTGAGTTTATTTTGGTGCATGGTGTTAGGAAGTGTTCTAGTTTCATTTTTTTACACGTAGCTGTCCAGTTTTCCCAGCACCACTTATTGAAGAGGCTGTCTTTTCTCCATGTATATTCTTGGCTCCTTTGTCATAGATTAGTTGACTATAGATGTGTGGGTTTAATTCTGG
>PVHT021183618.1:2865918-2880706 GCA_004024745.2 Catagonus wagneri | reverse complement strand
CTTTACAGATAAGCAATAGCTAAGAGATTTATGCAACACTAAACCAGCTTTACCACAAATCCTAAAGGAACTTCTCTAGGCAGAAAAGAAAAGGCCGCAACCAGAAACAAAAATACCACAAATGACAAGGCTCACCAGTAAAGGCATATATACAGTAAAGATACTAAATCATCCATGTGCAATTATGTTACCAAAATCAGAAATCATGAGAAGAGAGCACAAATGCAGGACACTGGAGACGTGCTTGCAATTAAGAAACCAACAGCTTAAAACAATCTCACTTATATATAGACTCCTATATCAAAACTTCAGGTTAACTGCAAACCAAAAATCTGCAATTGACACACAAACAAATAATAAAAATCAACTCAAATACAACATTAAAGATAGTCATCTCGTGAGAGGAGACAACAAGAGAATAAGGGAAGAAAAAAGCAACAAAAACCCCAAACAGTTAATACAGTAGCAATAAGAACATATATATTAGTAATTACCTTAAATGTTAATGGACTGAGTGCCCCAACTAAAAGACACAGTGTAGCTGAATGGATACAAAAACAAGACCCATATATATGCTGTCTTCAAGAGACCCACTTCACTTCTAGAGACAAATTGAAAGTAGAGGATGGAAGAAAATATTCCATGCAAATGGGAATCAAAAGAAAGCTGAAGTAGCAATACTCCTATCAGACAAAATAGACTTTAAAATGAAGAACATTTTAAGAGACAAGGAAGGGCACTGTATATGATCAAAGGATCAATCCAAGAAGAAGATATAACAGTTTTAAATATCTATGCACCCAACATAAGATGACCACAATATATAAGGCAACTGCTAACAACCTTAAAAGGAGAAAATTTCTCTTTTATATATGTTTGCTATCAGACATTCTGCTCTTAGAGGTAGTAAGGGGGACGTAAAGGCTTACAAAACAGAATAAATGCAAAACCTATTAGTGCACAAAAAAAACCCCTAAAACTCTGCATGGAGGGTACTGTTATTACAAATATTTTAGAATTACTATAGGATGTAGTGTAAAGGTTTATAAAACTAATGGCATGTCATTATTCTTCATCATTGTATTTTTTTAACTTTCTGTATGTACATTGTGGAAAATTTACTGTCGATTTCCCATAATTATTTAAGCAGAATCCACTAAGTTCAGTTATCTCACTGACTAATGCCAAGTGAACAAAATAAAAATTTTTCAACCAGAAGTAGAGATTGACAACTGCAAACATAAGCATTATTTTCTAATTATACTTAGAAAAAACTTAATATGAATTATTTTAAGGTCACAATTAAGGCAAGAAATCACAAAAATGGGCAGCAAAACTAATGTATATAAAAATATCTATGTTTATTTTTTTAATGTAGAGGCAAAGCTCAGGCTGGGGATAATCATTTCAAAAAATAAGCAAATATTTAAATCAACTATATATTTGTTACATGCCCAACTTGTGTCCAAGACAATAATAGTTAAGAAGATTCCAGTGAAAATTGAAATAGATATCAAGAATGTATTCATTTAATTTATTCCTTCATTCCACACATATTTATTGGGTCTACAATATGTTGGATGCTAATCTGGTTTCCAGACATTTGATGGTAGAGAAAAAGGACAATGTCACTGCTCTGAAGAAACTATGAAAGGAAAACATTCATATTAAATAATAAAACACACAGAAATGAATGCCATACTCTTTTTAGTGCTGTGAAAGAAAATATAAATCATTAAATGGCCAACAAGAAAATGTGGTAAGGGAAGGACCCTTTTATGGGAACACATAAAAGTACCATTGAAGATATTCAGGGGTATTGAAAATAAAGATAATGAGAGAGGAGAGTAGCTAAGATGGTGGAGTAGCAGGACCTGAGACTTACCTACTTCCACTCCCACAAATGCATTGAAAATACAACTACACGTGGAGTTGTTTGCACAGAAAATTTGCAAAACAGTGGCAAAAGACCTCAAACATGGGAAAAGAAACACTCAAATGGAGGAAGCACGAAGAATTCCATACAAAATAAACCCTAGAATAAACACAGAAAGACACGTGCATACTAATCAAAGTGGTGAAAATTAAGTTCAAAGAAAAATATTAAAAACCAAAAGATATTAAAAACCATAAAGGAAAAGCAATAAGGGAACCCCCATAAGGATAACAGCTGATCCCTCAGCAGAAACCCTACAAGCCAGAAGGGAGTGACAAAATACATTTGAGGTGATGAAGAGGAGGAACCTAGAACCAAGAATACTCTACCCATCAAAGCTCTCATTCAGATTTGATGGAGAGAGCAAAAGCTTTGCAGGCAAGCACCTCCAAACCATATCTACATCAACTACTACAGGAACTTCGCTAAGAAATGGAAAAGCTAAAATTAGAAACAAGAATATTACAAATGAAAAAAGCTCACTGTTAAAAATTTAAAAAATAATGTAAAAGTAGGAAATCACCCATTGACAAATATACCTAAACTAGGAAGCATGAGAAGAGGAGAGGGCATATACAGAACATTGAAAATGCATTTGAAATTAAGAGATCAGAAGTTCCCATCTTGGTGTAGCAAAAACAAATCTGACTAGGAACCATGAGGTTGTGGGTTTGATCCCTGGTCTCGCTCAGTGGGTTAAGGATCCAGCACTTCCATGAGCTGGGGTGTAGTTCGCAGATGTGGCCAGATCTGACATTGCTGTGGCTCTGGCATAGGCCAGCAGCAACAGCTCTAATTAGACCCCTAGCCTAGGAACTTCCATATACAGCATGGAATAAGAGCACAGCCTTAAAAAGACAAAAAAAAAAAAAAAAGAAAGAAATTAAGAGGCCAGAAAGCAGAAACAATTCTGCACAAATACAGATGAATATATCAAAATATAATGGGAACAACAAATCGAATAACTGTAATGGTGACATATAAAAAAGAAAAATCTACCCAAATGTAACACTAAAGATGGTCAGCAAAAAGAGAAGACAACAAAAAGAGGAAGAAAAGAAAAAAGACCCACAGTAGCAAACCAAAAAAAAAGAAAAAAAATATTAAGTAAATAACAATAAGTACCTTCTTATCCATAATTACTTTGAATATAAATGGATTAAATGCTCCAACTAAAAGATGCAGACTGGCTGAATGGATTCAAAAACAAGACCCATATATATGCTGTCTGCAGGAGACCCACTACAGATCTAAGGACACATGCAGACTTAAACTGAGGGAATGGATGAAAATATTACATGCAAATAGAAATTATAGACAAACAGAAAGCAATACTTATATCAGACAAATTAGATTTCAAAATAAAGAAGGTCACTAGACAAGGTAGGATATTACATAATGGTTAAAGGATCAGAAGAAATAAAAATTGTAAATATATATGCACCCAACATAGGGGCAACACAATATATAAGACAACTACTCACAGCCATAAAAGGGGAAACTGACAGCAACATAATAGTGAGGGACTTTAACACCCCACTTACAGCAGTGGAGAGATCATCCAGAGATTGTCCAGAAAATCAACAAGGAAACACAGGCCTTAAATTATACACTACACCAATAGACTTAACTAGCATCCATAGAACTTTTCACCCCCAAAGCAGCAGAACATGCTTTCTTCTCAAGTGTACGTGGAGCATTCTAAGGAGCATCTTGGGCCACAAGTCAAGCCTTGGTAAACTTTTAAGTATTGAAATTATTTCAGGCATTTTCTCTCATCACAATGCTATGAGACTACAAATCAACTGCAAGAAAAATAAACAGCAGAAAACACAAAATCCTGGAAGCTAAGCAGTATGCTACTGGGCAACCAATGAATCATTGAAGACACCAAAGAGGAAATTAAAAGATTAACAGAGACAAATGGCAATGAAGATACAACAATCCAAAACCTGTGGGACACAGCAAAAGCAGTTCTGAGAGGGAAGTTTATAGCAGTAAAATCTTATCTCAAGAAAAACTCAAACAACCTAACTGTACACCTTAAATATCTAGAGAAGGAAGACGAGACAAAGCCCAAAACTAGTAGGAAAGAAATTCTAAAGATTAGAGCAGAAACCAATAACATAGATACCAAACAATTGAAAAGGTATGAAATATTTTACCAATAAAAAAATGTGTAAAGCCCGGCATTCCTGTTGTGGCTCAGCGGAAACAAATCTGACCAGCACCCATGAGAAGGCAGGTTCAATCCCTGGCCTCACTCACTGAGTTAAGGATCCAGCGTTGCCATGAGCTATGATGTAGGTCACAGATGCAGCTGAGATCTGGCATTGCTGTGGCTGTGGTCTAGGCCAGTAGCTACATTTCCAGTTCAACCCCTAGCCTCGGAACCTCCACATACTGCGGGTGTGGCCCTAAAAAGACCAGAAAAAAATATGTAAAGCTCTAGTTTATAGATTCTGGTGATTGCCAATGTAATTACTCCCTACGCTGTTCAAAACAGATTTAAAATCACTAGCCACTACTGGGAGTTCGAGTCCTTCTGTGACAATTCCATCACGAGGTCCTCTGGACTATGGTGTCTGGTGTTCAGCTCTCACAGTTCACACAGCCACTCATGCAGTCATTCTTTTCCTAGACCTCTGCCATCTCGAGTACAGTGTATTTCAGGAGGTTCAGACTTCCCCTATGGAATCTTCAACCCCTCTTTTTTCCTTAATTCTGGAAAGACAAAATCTAAATAGTGATTTTGTCAGTGTCCTAATCATCCTACCTGAAGCCCTGCCTCATTTCAGACTTCAAATGAAGACTGTCTTAAAATGAGGCTTGCAAAAACAAAGGGTTATTCAATCCACTGCTATATTTATCTTTAAGTATTATATATATTCATGTACAGATTTCCAAAATTATCAATGTCAAGAAAGCACAGTATTAACTCCTTATCTCACATCAGGGTCATTTTCTCTGCAGATATAAAGAGTCTACTATATGCCAGACATTGTACTGGATAGGGGAAATGCAATGGCAATCCATTCAGAAAAGATGCAGACACTCATTGTGAATAAAAAAAAACAGAAATTAAGTACCGTTATTTCTATTTATTTTTTTCAATCCGTTTTTTTGGTTTTTGTTTCTTTTTCTTTGTGTGTATGTGTGTGTGGGTGCACCCATGGCATATGGAGGTTCCCAGGCTCGGGGTCTAATTGGAGTTAACAGCTGCTGGCCTATGCCACAGCCACAGCAACGCCAGATCCAAGCCACATCTGTGACCTGCACCACAGCTCACAGAAATCCCAGATTTTTAACCCACTGAGCAAGGCCAGGGCTCGAACCTGCAACCTCACGGTTCCTATTTGGATTTGTTTCTGCTGCATCACGAAGGGAACTGCATTTTCTGTTTTTTTGATTGATAAAATTGACGGTTGTTAATCTTCCGAGTGTTATTGATATATTATGTATCATTTACTGTCAAAGAAATATTTTTATAACCATTATAACATTAAAAAAGCTTTAACTGTTGATTCTTTTATCTTGTATTTTTTTTATATTTGTCTTTCATTTGGATTTTACTCTCAAGAAGTTCACATGGGTGTTATATTTTTTGTAAATTTGTCTATGAACAGCAGCTCTGTTGCATAGAAAATTATTGAAGCAAAATCATTTCTGCTTGAAACCATCTAGAGATTATCCTGTTGACCTCAGGTAGATCTTTGTTTCTGTAATAGTAACCTATTTTTTACTGCCTGTGTGCTTAAAGGAATTTTCTTATTTTATTTATAATCTTCAATATGATCTTATTTTATTTATAATCATTTTTGTTTTTTTTAATACATAGTAAATCCCCTTAGTAAGGACTCAATTCCATTTGAATAATTTTTGTTATAAAAATTAATTATAAACTTATAAAATATAATTTTGTTTCTTTCAAAATAGATATTGAGAACATATCTATGATGAAATTACTATGCTTCCACTAAGGATCCATATTTTAGCAAGAATACATGATACTTGTACTTCCAAAGTTTAGATCCAAGATCTATGTCCTTTATGAGTTTGCAAATTTATATTACATGTATAATGAATATAGTAATATTGATATCTGTTGTAGTAATCCAGTATTCTGTTTACCTTTTACTTTGACAAGAGTTTCCTCACTGGAAGGCAGCATTGGGTGTATTGGAGGGTACATTCTTAACATAGTGAATAAAGTCAATTGGGAGTAAATGCTGCCATTTTCATTAGATTGTTTATACTTAACACAGATTGTCCTATTTAATGTAGCCATAGACCTTTTGCTTTTCATGCACATTGCACTCATTATTTTTTAGGTTTCAAATATTTACTTACAGCTGTATATAAATAAATTACATTTTTATTAAGATTATGACTTCATAGGCATTTAATCAAAGAAAAATTCCAAGATTAAGAAAACATTCCGTGAAAATATATAAAACAACTTTATATTTATTTTGTTAACACATGCAATATAATTTTATTTAACACATTTCTATTGAATTCAGACCTTCAGTTAGATAAAGTCTTAAAGGAATGCAATTACTAATCAAACTAAATGTTTTTAAGAACAGAGAAAAAACGTAGTAATCCCCAGCCTGAATTCACAAAGGAATAATTAATGTGTGTATTTGCCTTTCTGGGTGCCTTATTAGTGATTTCAGTGGAATGCTTCAAAAGGATTAATTGCTTAGATTTGCTCAAGTTCTTTATTTATCATCATTAAAAGGCCTGTTGAAGGAGGATTTTTATGGTGCAATGTATCACTTACTAAAATTCTTTTTAGGCACACTGACAAAAAATTATCTTAGGTGTTATGCTGTCTAATACATGGCTTGAATCTAACAATTATTTCTAATCTGTTGACCTTAAAATATGAGGGTGCAGAAGCTGAGTGCATCAGATGTTAATCTCCTTGCATAAGAGCTATACCTACCTATTGTGAATAAAGCATTTTTAAAAGTTTAACATGCAATGTGTTGAAGCTGCTGCTGAAAATCAGACATGAATTGCATTACCCTTTCTGAAACAAGATTTTGATAAAGGAAATTATGAAATAATACAGTCCCTTTATCTGAATTAGCTCATGATTAAGAATTATAAACAATAATTAGAATTCATGAAAATTAATATTGTTTAAACTTCCATAAGTGTGCATGTTTCTTTTATTGAGTTAATACTGGTCATCCATTGTATGCATAAAATACATGGGCAATTGGCAAATGATATTAGTTTAAATAAACATATTAAAGATGTTTCCAAGGCAACATAATTACTGTGATATAAATAATTATATTTCCACTCTAAATTACATATTCAAAATATTTCTTTGGTATTTACTTTTGCTTCATGGTGTCCTTCTAGTTCAGGGTAAATAAATCATATTTATAGCCTATTCTACTTGTGTTTTCCTAGTTATTCCCTTAATGTGGGTTTTACTCTTGAAGATAAGAAAGAAAGAAATCAAATGAACTGGAGAATTTATTTGGATAGTTAAATTTCAGTCTAGGAGTCAGGACTAGCTTAAGTGATTTGCAACCATAAAGCAGAATAGACAGCCAAGTTGCTAGAACAAGGAAAATATTTAGTTCCTAAAATTAATACTAAAACAGAGGCAAAATAAATAGAAATGAGAACTGAGTGGAGTTATAACTGCATCTACTGTGAATCAAAATCCATTAAGTTATAAATTTGTAAAAATGATTCTCTAGTATAAAATGTATTTGGAGTCAGAGGACATAAGCACTCCATGAGTTCTACCATCTATTTGTTCTACAACCATCGGCCAATTATTCAACTTTTATAAGCCTTTTTAAAGAAGATAATGAAACTTACTTCATACAATTATGGTGAGGAATAAATGAGTCCTATGTATTTAATAAAACACTTATCTTGTACCTTGCCTATTCAGTGAAAGCTAGGAGAGTCTGAGATAAAAGTGCTCCTTCAGAGTTAAAAAGACAAACTAGAAGTCTTTGAAAGGAGCTGGGAATAAGCCAAAAATATGTTAGGAGAAATAACTTCCACAGTCCAACTGACTTCTCCACTGAATGGGCTGCACTTGAAGCTGGTGAGTGTTTCAGTGGAAAGATGTTTGAGAGTTGCATGACAACCTTGTCGAGATTACATTGCACTGGAGAATCATCAAGGACCTCTCCAACCCCAAGAATCAGTGGTCTGTGCAAATGTTAGTCTGACCACTTGGCAGATGAACATTTATTCTACCAGAAAACACTAGAGCAGAATGTTTAAAAGTTGGGACTCTAGAATCAAGACTGCTGCACTCACATTCTGACACAGTCTCTCCATGATTACATGAATTTGGAAAAATTATCTGACCCCTCTGAAGTTCAGCTTTCTTATCCAATACATGGTAGTAAGAATTTCTATTGGGTGTGAAGATAAAATGAAATAGTACATGTTAAAGCCTTAGCAGAGTGTTTATATCATAGTAACAGATCTCCATAATTACCATCGTTTTATCGTTATGAACCTATCAACTTGGCAGCACTGATAGACCAAGGCTAACTCTATCTAAATCACTATGTAAGGAAACTTGCAAAAGCAAAGTATAGAAATATGATGACTATTTAAAAAATGAAACAGGGTAAGGAAGTGAGTGTTTTATAAAAATAAATGCATCAAATGTCATTCATATTAAATAAAATATAATTATCCAGAGACAGCTAGCCTTTATGATGCAGCTTTAGTAGGAGCATACCCAATGTGTAATTACAAAATCCATACTTTGCCTAAATTTACAAATATTTACATTGCTGAGCTCTTAAAATTACAAGCATTTGTTGTATTACTGAATCTGCAGATTGTCTAATAAATATGCAATCATTACTGCTGGTTATTGCAGTTCTGTTCCCTAAATACAGTTTGTAGTTTATTTTCTTCCTTAACCTCATCTAAAGTTTAGAAACTTGAGCCACTTACTCTAAAGTCTAAAAATTTATCCTAGTCTAAGTTAAGGAACCTATAAAAATAACTATAGTATACTGACTGACAATTGTTGTTTTAAAATAGAAGTTCAGCTATTAAAATTAGATTGAACTTGCCATTCACCACTTAGATAATGCCATAGGGTTGAATAATCTGTTAGCCAATTTATAAAGCCAGCTGTATAAGTTCCACTAACTTGGAACTTGGTGCCAGTGCAGTGTGACTTTCACATTCTTCAGAAAACATTTTATTCCTCTTAATTTTAAAATTTGAGCTATTACCAAAAGCTTTACAGCAAAACTCTTAATACATGTTAACTTTAAACATTTAATTTCAGAAGTAATAAAAGTGAAAAATTCAGTGATGTGAGTAAGATAGAGGGTATTTTCCCTACTATTTCCCAAAGGGAAAAATCTGTGAAGAAGAAAAAGTTAAAAGCTTCTGTTCTGAGTCTTATAGTTCTATAAGTGAAAGAGTAAGTAATATGTCTGAGAAAGAAAGTATCTTGAATGTGAAAATCTTAAACTTGAGAACTTTGAGAGTTAAAATTTAAACAGGCAATTTGTTGTCTTCCTCATCTTAACTGAGAATGAAGGAAAGGGCAATCAGTAAACAGTGAAGCCCTTTACCAAATATGGCATTAATGACCACAGGCAATACCTAGCATCACACTGGGAAGCAAATTGGTAGTCACTGGAGACTGCTGTGTCTTGGTGAGATATTCCCTGAGGCTAAAACCAATCAGCAGTCAGGGCTATTCTATACCCCATGAAGCCTCAGTCTGGTTTCCAGGGGTAACTTCTTTGGGAACACATTTGAATAATCTAATTTGGAATTTTAAAAGTAGGGGAAATGGTGGGAGAATCACAGGCTAACTGGCCCTACTCCTTAAACTTCAATAGAAGGGCTCTCACATCTGAAATAGTTTATGAAGTGTGTTTAAAAAAAAAACAGTGTTGCATAAACTGTTTGATATTGTACAAATACTAAATTCATTTCCAGTGCTCTGATCTTTTCGCTAAAGATGAGTCTACTTCTTCCCCGAGTTCTTGAAAGGCCACCCTTTCTTTTTGAAAATAATGAAGTGGATGGCTATCATTATCCTTAATAGCATTAAAGAGATTTCAGAAATTAAAAGACTGAAAATTTGCAAACTCTCATGCATTAATTATGTTGAGTTGGCTGTTTCTATCTGTATAAGAAATATTTATGAAATATATATGAAGCATAATGTGCCTAATAAGCATGGTCTTATCCTTCATAGAGTACATATTATTTTCTTGAAAAGGATTTAAAAAGAAGTCATGTTGAAACCTTTAACAGAGCAATGTTTCTTCTTTCAGAGGATTCATACTCGAAAGGGGAAAGTGAGCAAAATGTCTAAGCTATGTGAACCTGTTCAGGCTATTAAATTGCCTGTTCAAAGATGAGTGCTTTTTTAATATACTCAAATGAATACTACACTAGCTCCGTGTTGCCCATTCAGTGGAGAAAGAGTTATTTGAACTATTTGAAATTATTTCACATAAGTAAATAAATACTCAACCTTCTAGAAAAGTAGAATTTAGGAAATTAAAGACCATTACAAATAAAGTATTTTTTAGTTCGCTGAGCTTCCTAAAAGAATCAGTGCTATTTATTCCTAGGCAATATATTAATTTATTCCTAAGAAACATATAGTATATCTTCGATTTATCATGAATGATACATGAACTTGGACAGGGGTAGAGCTGGGACAGAACATGCAGGTCTTGAGATGTGTGAGAGACTATCAAAAATAGGACAGTAGAGAAAATCCAGGTTACCAGGAAAAAATGAGAGTTGGCTGCTAATACCAAGGATTAAAAGAGTTTAGATTTCAGAGTTCTCACTGTGGCACAGTGGGTTAAGAATCCAACTTCAGCATCTCGGGTTGCTACAGAGGCACAGGTTCCATCCCCAGCCTGGCGCAGTGCATTAAAGGATCCAGGTATGCCACAGCGTGGAATAGGTCTCAGTTTTGCCT
The DNA here is from genome assembly GCA_004024745.2 of Catagonus wagneri. Lineage (NCBI taxonomy): Eukaryota > Metazoa > Chordata > Mammalia > Artiodactyla > Tayassuidae > Catagonus > Catagonus wagneri. The sequence goes on along the minus strand of PVHT021183618.1, from coordinate 2,869,802 downwards.
TGGATTCAGTCCCTCGCCAAGGAACTTCCATATACCATGGATGTGGACATTAAAAAGTGTGTGGGGGTGCCTAGGTTTCAGGACAGGTCTCTAGATCTAATGGAGATAGTATAGCCCTGACCAGATTTAAACAAAGGCTGTATTCCAGCAGGCAGCTAGCTATATAGTTCAATATGTATTCCAGAAACAGTGCTATATATTGTGTACAAAGAAAAATAAATATGTATGACCTTTAATTTGGAAGGGTCCGCCATAAAAGTTTAGAAAAATAGTCAAGTTACAGGACTTAAGAGTTAAGGTGGTGGAATAGTAACAGACAAAAAAACAATGAGGAGAATCATTTAAGAGAAGGTTGACAGTACAACTGATTTGATGACTTGATGCTGAGGTAATAAATCAGTGGCTCATAGTCCTTAAATCTTCTCTTGTAGATGATTTTTACCAGATATTGGAGCAAGTCTACTGTCTGGTAATATGCATTAAATAAGCAAGAGATTCATTGCCAAAGAGTGTATTACATTATCTGTGGTGTTCCTGGGGGAAAGGAGAAAGTGGACTGCTCTCCCTAATGCTCATGGGTCTCACTGATAATGGTAGGGTCTTTGTGTACAGTGATTTGCTTTCTGTCCAAAAATAACAATGACATTTATCCCCAAAGTTGATTTTATTCATCTGTACACAAGCTTCACGAGGGGAGACATTTCTCCCTAAGCACATAACATAGAATCAAAAAAGGTATTTTATGAAGCCAAGTGCAAGTTGGTGTATCGAAGCACTTGTCCTTTGGGATCATGATCAAGCCTAGCATGCCAAAGGAAAGGGAAAAAAATTTGTTTCCTATTCTAATACCACTCTGTTTGTCTCTATCAACCTGGAAGAGTTTTATGTCTTTTACTTCAAACTTGCTTTTCACATTAATTAATGTTGCTCACATTGCTTTGCTATAATAGCTTCTACTATCAAGGATCAAAAGCAGATTCACAAGTCAGTGAAGAGTCAAGTGAATAATGAAAAAGAAAATAAATATATAAATACAAAGGCTGAAATATGCACCAAAGTCTTAAAACTTTGAGAGCATTTTAGAGACCATGGGTGGATGGTTTATGATTATATTTCTCTAAGAATGATAAACTTATTTTAATGCATGGATACTTTATGTGAATCCTATGAGTGATGTTCCAAAAAATAAATTGTAGAAACAAATTAGTCGTTAAAAATGATAAACTATACTTCCCACAGTAACACTTATGTTTCGCTTAATTTTTGTCCAAGTTTAAATTACTGATGAAATTAATTTCTACTAGTCATCAGAAAAATGAAAAATAATTTAATACCAACAGCATGCACAATAAATTAATTGCATTTCAATGAACTTTTTAAGCTAAAGAGAAATTACATTTTAATGCTGTGCGTTCTTATTTGGTTTAAATACCTAGAAATAGAAGATAATGTTTAAATCTATCTATTGAACATTTTCATTTCCTAGAAAGGTAAATGTTACATATGATAGGATTATGAAATACTTAAAGGTATAGAATTTTCTTTTTCTGAGAAACAGTGTGAAATTGTCAGTACAGTGAAGTCACCTCTGTTTTAAATTAATGATTGTTTTATTGGCTGTGCATTCTTCAGGCTGACACTATGATTACTTCACTAACAATAAAATCTTGCTTTACTTTTGATCTTATAACAAATGCACGTCTTTAGTATTATTCTCTGATAAATAAAGGTAATATTTCATGAAAATAAGAAATTATATTATGTAGGGTCATGTTATCTTTAATAAATTTAATGAGGTATAATTTATATGTGGTAAAATACATTTTAAGTAATCATTTTGATGAAGTTGAACAGATTCATACACTTGAGTAACCTTAACAATCTAGTTAGAAAACTTTCATCTCATCGAAAAATTTTTTTTTGTTATCCTCTCACAGACAACACTTACTTTCTCTCCTATCTAGGACCAGGCAGCCATCTATTTACTCTCATTTTGTTTTAGACTCGTCTTTTCTAAAATGTCATATACACTTGATCCATTCAGTTCGTATTCTTTATGTCTAACTTCTTGTGAGAAGCATCTTTTCTTGATTTCTTTTTGTTGTTGTTGTGTATATCAGTAGTTTATTTTAAGTGCCAAAAATCCCACTGAATGGATAAACTGCAGTGAATTGCAAATTCACCTCTTCATGGACATTTGTTTGCAAGTGAGATTATACTGAATACACTTGATTTTAATATCATTATGCAAGACTATGAGCAAATATGAAAATTTCACTGGAATAAAATTCTAAGATGGGCCATAGTATAGGTATATGTTAACGTTTTTAGGAACTCCCAAACATTTGGCCAAATTGACTCTGTATTTCATATTCCTTCTAGGAATGTTTGAAACTACTCACCCCATCCTCTTCAATACTTACTCTTGAGTTTGTTATTATAAAGCGTAGATAGAAGTCTCTCATTTTTGTGTTAATTTTCATTTCACTTATGAGTAATGAGGTCGAGAGAATTTTCATGTGATTACTGACCATTTATATAGCTTCTTTTGTGAGGTGACCATTTGAACATATTCTTTACCTTTTTTTATCTTGTTATTGATGTATGAAAGCTATTTATTTTGGATTCAAGACTGGTAAACATACAGGACTTTTAGTCTGTGACTTGACTATTCATTTTCTTAGAAGTTTTTTTGAAGAGCAAAAATTTCTTTTGATGAAGCTTGAAGTCTACTCTATCAATTTTTGTTCTTTTATTGAACATGCAGTTTGTGATCTAAGAAGTCTTTAATTATTCCAAGTGTAATAAAGAGTCTTACTCATTATTCTATGTGTGCTGACAATTTTTCGAGTCTTCTCTGTCTTCCCATTTTGCTTCATATCTGAGCTAGGTGATAAGAAGGCCCAGATGCATTCTCCTTTAGCATCACTGGGAAGTTCAAACACCATAAGTAAGTGAACCCTACCCCTGGCCCAATTCTCTCTACCATAAAAACACCAAACAACCGCATACCTCCTGGGTGGGAAGCCCAACGGAAGGAAAGTAACTGCATCACAGAGACTTAACTACAGAACTGAGGGTTCTGAGCCCCACGTCAAAACCCCACGCCTGGGGATCGGGCACAGGGAGAAAGAGCCCGTGGAGCATCTGGCATTGAAGGCCAGCGGGGCTTGTGTGCAGGAGCTCCACAGGACTGGGGGAAACAGAGACCCCTTCCTTGAAAGGCACACACAGACTTTCACGTGCACTGGGTCCCAGGGCAAAGCAATCTCCATAGGAATCTGGGTAGAACCTTACTGCAATTCTTGGAGGATCTCCTGGGAAAATAGGGGTGACTGTGGCTTGTTGTGGGGGAAGGACATTGGAGGTGAAGCTCTTGGGAACATTCATTAGCCTGCATTTCTCTGGAGGGGGCCATTTCTGGGAAAATCTGGTCCCTCCCATCAGCACTGAGAAGCCCCAGGCCAAACAATAATCCAGGTGGGATCACAGCCCCACCCATCTCTAAACAGGCTGCCTAAAGACCCCTCAGGCACACAGCCAGCCTCTAATCTCATCCAGAGACAAAGCCCCACCCATCAGCAGGCTAGGAATCAACCCCACCTACCAGTGGGCAGGCATCAGCCCCTCCCATTGGGAAGCCTACAGCAAGCCCCGCCCATACCAGCTTTAGTCACAGGGGAGACAAACGCCAGAACTAAGAGAGGCTACCACTCTATTGTTGGCAAAAAGGTCACCACACCAAAAACCTATAAAAATGAAAAGACAGAAAACTCTAACCCAGATAAGGGAGAAAGAGAAAAGCCCAGAAAAACAGCTCAGTGATGAGGAGATTACCAGCCTCTCAGAAAGAGACTTTAGACTGTTGATGCTGAAGATGATGC